>JBBYHO010000022.1:4793317-4807690 GCA_038382025.1 Adansonia gregorii | reverse complement strand
AATGAGTCAAGTGACCGTAGATGTGATCCTCTCAAATTTCAATGCATTAAATGAAACTATATCACCTTTTTCCTTTTTTTGGGTACATAAAAATTTATCACTTTAAAAAGAGCAATAGCCTTGCTTAAAAAAAAAAAAGATCAGGCTTTAAATGAAAAGAAAAACAAAATAAATTTAACCAATGCTTAATTATTGGTTAAAATAATATTATAAAAAGTATAAATGGTATATATATATATATTTTGAATTTTTAAAAATTAATATATTGAATATAATTTTTTAAATGATAATTAAATAATACTTAATTTATATATACGTATATCTGTTAAATAAACGCATATTATATATAAAATCTTAATTAAATGGATTTTAGGCGTTAACTAAAACTAACTTGACAAAGGGAAATGGTATTTTTCATATTTGTGTTTATATTTAATAAATTTTTAAAAGGTATTTATATTTATTTTTTAAAAAACACTTATTATTTTTTAAAAAAATTCATTTAAATTATAAGGGTGAAAATTTATAATATTTTTTAAACTTAATTAACGCCAACAATCTTAATTTGACTTTATATCCTTCTTATTTATACTAATTTTTATATATTTTAAAAATTACCATATAATATATATATATATATTTATAGCCGGTCAGTCAAACTCAAATGGCTTATCAAGCAAAAAGAGAAGAAAGTCTCTTAACTTTCCCAGGAGGTTCCATTGCTTCTCTCTCTCTCTCTCTCTCTCTCTCTCACACACACAGACACACACACACGCACACACACGCTTAGATCGGAATATTATATCGAGCTTTGTCGGATTATGCGCGTCGCCATTTATACAGCTTTGACTACTACCGACAAATCTAAGGTTAAAAGGGGTTGGATTTTGGATGTTTCAAAATTTGTCTGCTGGTGCCGCCGTTGTTGGCCCATCCCATACATTTACTTATTATTACCGATGCTCTGCGTTGCTTCCCACCCCATACCTTCTACGGTTTCTCGTACTCCAAGTGATCCGCCGACACGTTCTTTAAAAACAACCCAACCGCACTTTCGTCCTCGAATCGCTATTCTCGTTACTGTTTCCCTTGTCTTGCTTCTTGTTTTGTTGTTTGCCATGGGGTTCTTGTTCAAATTCCTCAAACGCGGTAAAGCCAGGGGCAAGGCAACCGCTCAGCGTGATCGAGAAAAGGGAAAAGATTCAGGGGGGTTTGTCAGGAAATTTAGATGGCACGAGATTAAGGATGTGACTAAGGATTTCTCACGTTTGATTGGTCAGGGAGGTTTTAGCAATGTCTACCTGGCTAACTTGTCTGGTTCCAAACTAGAAGCAGTTAAGATTCATGTCTTTAGCGATCGACTGAACCAAGTTTTCAAACAGGAACTGGATATTTTGGTCCGACTCCGTCACGACAACATCGTTAAGCTTCTTGGTTACTGCGACGATCTAGGTCCGTTGCGTGAGGCTTTTGCTTTTCTCTTTAAAAAAGTAAAAGACAAGTCTTTTTAATTACTTTTGAAACTTTTCTTTTTTACAGAGGAAGGGGCCATGGTGTTTGAGTACGTTCCTAATGGAAACTTACAACACAAGTTACATGAAACTGAAAGGGAAGTGCTTCCATGGAGAACCCGCACCGCCATAGCTTTCCAACTTGCTCAAGCAATCGAATATTTACACGAAAAATGCACCCTCCAAATAGTTCATGGCGACATCAAAGCTTCTAATATCTTGCTAGACGAGCATTTTAATTGCAAACTCTGTGATTTCGGGTCGGCAAAGATGGGTTTTTCATCGACGGTGGTGCCGCCATCTCGTTCCAGGAGGATGAAGCAAATAATGATAGGTTCACCAGGTTACACTGACCCTCATTACTTGAGGACCGGCATCGCTTCTAAGAAGAACGACGTTTACAGTTTAGGTGTTATTATTTTGGAACTTGTTACTGGAATCGAGGCCTTTTGTCCGGAAAAGGGACAACTTTTGACGACAATGGTGTCACCCAAATTAAGGGACATTGCTGAGTGTGGGGCGTCGGCGGCGGAGGAGAAAGTGGCGGAAATGGTGGATCCCCGTTTGGAGGGAGAGTTTGACTTGGAAGAAGCCAGGGCTATGCTTTCAATCGTTGAACTTTGTCTTCACCAATCTGCCACTGTTAGGCCTTCGGCTTCTCATATCATGCAATTAATCAAGGAGAAAATCAGTTCGATCGACTCCCTCTTCTCACCAGGCAAAGATTGCCACTAATAGTAACTAATTGATGGTGACAACCATGTTGATTTGAGGGCCTATTGCTTTGAAGATTGTTTATAAGTGCACTTTTGTTTTTGGTTCTTTTTCTTTTCTTGTAAGTAGACAGGGAGTTTCCAGGATTGTCTGCACCGAAGACGAGGGAAACAAACTATTTCGTGTGGAAATTTGGCACATGTAAATTGAATCATCAAATCTTTAGGACCATCGATTTTACTGTAAGTGGGCTGTAAAACCATATTGGACTGATGAATTGGATTTCGAATGTTTTATTGTAAGTTTTCTTATCGCCGCAAAGCCTAAGGTATGAAAATAATGTGTAAAAAATAAGATTGGAAGTTAAATTGATATAATTTTTTAATTATTAGTTCAATTAATTTTATCGGTTGAATTAATTGAATAAGATAATTTTAAAAAAGTAAATATTAAATAAGTATTAAATATAATAAATTTTAAATAAAAGTGAGTAAAAGGTTTTTTGTAATCCTTATATTATAGTGAGAAATGCATTTTAGTCCCTCTATTATTGAATTAAGTATTTTTATTTTTTTACATTTGCAACTTGTTAATGGTGTTAAATGAAATTTATTTAAATAGTAACATAGTTTTATAAAATACGACATGTAAAATATTATATCAACTCGATTTTCATTCAAAACCTAAAAACCTACAAAAAAATTTTAAATTTATATGCTATATTTTATAAAGTCAGCTCACCATTTAAACGGATTTTATTTATCATTGTTTAGAAATTTTTTATTTACTCTAATTTGAAATGCACAAGGATGAAAATACTAGATGAGTCAAAATGCAATTTTGACTATATCACAAGGATTACAACTGAACTTTTACCGATAAAAATACGTATTTAACTCAATATTTTGTCTTTTAATATAAATTTGATAATTTAAAATTCAAACCTCGTTATATAAAAAAGTTTTTCGAAAAAAGTTAAAAATAAGTTTAAACACAATTTTTTTTTTCAATCTTTTGCCCCATGTTTGTATTGGGAAAGGTAGAGGAAAGTAAAGTAAAATAAAAGAAAAATGATTCCTTTCCCTTATTCGTATAAACTATTATTTTAATCCAAGGGAAAGCAAGAGGAGCTAAAATCACTTACTTTCTTTTGGAATATCAAATTTTTATAAATCCTAATTTAAAATGAGAGGACAAAAGAGCTATCTAAACAAGATATATATATTTACATATTCTAAATAAGAGATTCATATTTTTTTCTCTTTCTTCTACTTTCATTTCTTTTATTATTATCTATCCAAACATAACGTTACTAATTTCACTAATTTTTTCCTCGGTTCTCTAAACTTTTGATTCTACAATGTACACAAGATCGAACTAGATACTGATTTTTGATTCGAAGTTTTTGATGGAGCAAGGTTTTTTTAACAGTGACTGAAAAGAATACAGATGCCAAAATTAAAGCTAAAAACAAGTTGCATTGCATGACTAATCGAAAAGTTATGCTCTTGGGATCATATTGACTCGGGTAAACTTTCTTTTCAAAATGCCTTGGAATTCAATCCCAGATTTTCAATAGGATGCTCGTCTAACCTACGATGGCATTGTCTCCAAAAATGGCACGTTGACAGCTGATCTCGACTCAAACAAACCAAGCTGCACTAGGAGTTTCCCAATCAGTTGGCCGCCAAGGTACGAGATGCCAGATGCCGTGATCGCCAGGACGACATAGTGCGATACAGTTCGGAAATAAGTTATATCTGGTAGTTTCCTAACATGATCTTTCCCTAGTGCAAGCAAAATGATGCATACCAGAGAAAAAGCCGCCATTGCTGCAAGCTTGAGGTTTTTATCATCACTTTTACGAAACGAGAAGGAATAGACGGGAGGAACCAAGCCAAAAATGGGGAATGATAATATAGCTAACGTCATGTGCAATGCAAAATTCTCTTCGTCCTAACAATGCTCGATACCAGTCTTCCTCATTGTTGATTCCAGTCGAAGTTCCACGAAATTGGTGCTTTTTCAGTTCTGTAAGCTGTAAAAGTTTAATTTGTTTGAGTCTAGTTTCCAGAACTGATATAAAATGAATGTATTAACAGACAGCCTTCGATTTTATCATGCATCATTCTAACCAACGAATACTTTCACCATGACAATAAAAAGCTCACATTATGAGTAATGATGACGAGTCCTCCAATCAGATTTGCCAGTCCCAAAGCAAAACATTCACTGCAATTACAAAAGCAAAAAAACTTGGTGCAAATGACAAAAGCCTAAAAGTATGGAAGAGGTGTCTGTCTGTTCTTGGAGTGTCGGGTAAGGCCATGTGTCCAATAAGCATGTTAAATTCTATATTATTTTTTTCAAGTATTTGAAAGATCTATAAAAGATCATATCCTCGTACACATATTCAAAAATGTGTTACACAAAGGAATCGAACCCAAGTTACTTCAGGAAAAATAGGAGTCAAAGTAACATAGGTCTGTTCTTGTCGGGGTTCCTTGGCCTATCAATCTGAAAGCATGCATAACACCTCAAAAAAAGTCAGGTTATAGTACAAGGCATGCAAATAAATGGATCCATTATAAATGTTTCAAAATCAAATTGTTCTTCATTCTCTATATGCAAGGACATATGCAGCTACTACAACTCATTTACTGGAAGTGAGAAATATTCTGCTCAGACAAAAAAGGGGGGGGGGAATTAAAACTTACGTGTATCGGCACCAGCACCGGCTGCCGAGGACACGACACCGAAACTGGTGATCGATTCGATTAATCCACCGTAGCCAATGCTATTCAGAACTTCCCATTGATGAGCTTCACCAGCATCAGCAGCACGTCTACATTCATTTCGGGTTCTGCTTTAAGATGAGGGTGCCACTCCCGTCCTTGGATCTAAGTTGGCTTAAGTAGAGCAGCTTCAATATCTTTAACCTCATTGTCCCCTGCATCATATTGGAAATGGCAGAAGATACGGTAAAAAATCAGAACTACGAAATTAGCATGCAATAGATTGCATTAAAGCAATCAAATTGGTCAATACATGTGAGAAGTCAATTATTTTCCTTGTTCAAAGGAAAGAAACTTAAAGCCAAATATTCAATTAAAGGCTAGGTTCGGATAAGGGTATTGAGGTATGATCCTTCATGTATATGAAAAACATCAAAAAAATTTACGTATATCTGTATCAGACACATACCTTTATCCAAGTTCTTTTCTTGGATTCAGCCTTCATGATGTCTACTAAAGAGCTGTTTGTCGAAGAAAATCTGTTACCTATGCCACGCTCTTCAGGTTTTATAGCATCACTATCTACATATTCTCCATTGGTAACTGAAGGGTTTGGAAATGCAGAATTTTGGACCGTGGAGCAGGACCAGCTTGAAGAAATAATTTAAGGAGAAATAGTTAATATGAGGAATACATCAAGTTTCTCTATACTTGAAAAGAAAGAAGATAGTAATACACCATTTGGCAGGACTTTGCATTTTCATATTCAATCATAGAATCAAGAGAGCGAGAGATTACGGACATGTTACTCGAATTCTTCATTTTTCTTAAAATACCTATTTTATTTGCATTTCAACTAGACTAAAGAAAGAGAAAAGAAATTTACATTTCTAGCAGAAATCAAGGTCACAGAGAATATGCTATTGCTTCAAATGCCTACCGATAAAGCTGTTATCAAAAGTCTAAGTCTTAAAAATGTCAGGGGAATCATTCTTCCCGTTTTTTTCAAGCTAATGCACAAGAAATACTTTAAAGGACATTATTTCAAACTCCGGTCAATTCATCCTTTAACGATTGGAAAGTTAATCTTATGCCTTTCTCAACAGCAGCATTGGCCTTCTTACGAAATGCAAAAATAGAGAAAACCTAATTTGTCTTCGCTGTAGGCATCTTTTGAGGACTTTGTGCGTATTTATTCTGGCTTATCTCCTGTGGACCTTGTGAGTGTTCGTTCTGCCTCCTCGGCCTGAAGAACTGAAAGATCTTGAAATGACCATTTCCTTCCAAGATTTAAAGAACGAGATCTGGTTAAAACTTTCAGATTAAAATCAATATATTCGATGCGAAACGCATACCTAGGAACTGACAAATACGATACAAGCACATATACATCAAAATAGACATTGTATGCATGTGAGGTTACTACTATATACATATGGAACATCAATACCTATAGGAATGAATAGGCTGAAGCATGATAAGTAGCTGAATGCTTCATGATCTTGTTCTGCACCATTATTTTGCTCATCAGGTGCCGGTGTTGGACTACCAATCGGATATACTTCGGGAGCGTCACCACCATGGCCGTCAAGCACTGAACTAGGAATCGGATCCAACTTTTTCACGTGCTTTGGCTTGCGGCATATATTTGAAACCGCTTGCTTTCTTCTACGAAGGATGTCTTTTTGTGTGATGCAAGAATTGCAGTTCGGACAGTACAAATCATGTGTGTTTTGTTTCTCCAAAACATTTTCAGCATCTAATAATTCCATCAAATGCACTTCGATTTCTTTGATTAAGTCGACAGTGGCATCTACGTTGGTTGCACTGTCGTAATGCTTGCAAACTGTTTTTTCATGCAACTGTTCAACTGACGCTGCATGATTGACTTCCATGCTCCGGATTTTAGGAATTTCAGATTGAATTTTGGAAATTCCATTGATGGATTCAGTGCTTGCAATCATGTAGCAGATACTTTGTCCACGAAACTGTGGGGCTAACCAACACTCACATGTTATAGATGGAAAGGGGAAGTATTTCCATATCTAAACATTTTAACCTGAAGTTCAATATTAGCTGTAGAACAAAAATAATCCATGAAGATATTATCTTGAGACACCCTAAGCTTCTTGAACTTAGGATGAATGTCAAATAAAGGTATGAGTCAGGCATAGATAAATTCAATGTTTTAAAGTTTTTAAATATATTTAAAAGATCATATCTCATACTCATGTTAGAATGAGTAAAACACATGTTAAAATAAATATTTTTAAAAAAATAAAGAATCCATATAACATAAGAGATACCTTAAAGTCAAGAAATTAAAGCAACTGGTCCAACTTTAAGGCTATATGTATTTTAGAGGGCATGAACACTAAGATAAGCAAGCTATAATAATGAAACAAAAGCAGCCTACCATAAATAAAAAAATCCGTTGACAAGGGTTCAGCCTATTGCACTTTGGCCAACAGCCAATGCACCTGTTCATAGCAAATATTGGCATCTAAGGAGTTTTAGTTTCTCAAATGGAAAAACATTCCCAATATTGGGCATCAATTTTTGGTTTTCCCGGGTTTTTGTCAGCCTTGTGTTTTTTTTCCTCGGTCGCGGTTCTATATGGCGGTAAGGTAGTTATTTGATGCATTGAAAATGAAAATTTAACGGTGAATAAGTGTGAAGCTTGAACTGTCAGGCATTTTGGAACAAAATTAAGCAACGACAAGCTTGTTGTCCGCATCAACTTGTTCATGGTATTCGAGTACTTCCAACTTGCTAATAGTGACACGGTGGCTTCTTTTGGGGCTGCCAATATTAAACATGACGTGGGTTTTTTTTTTCTTTTTCCCTGTAGTAAAGTTGAATACCTTAAAGTTTGTCATCTGCCTCTTCTTCTTCTTCCTTTTTTTGGTCAAAATATTCAGAAGAAGCTCCATTTGTAAGGGCCAAAGCCGGGACAGGCTCAAGCTCACAACTAGACGTAATAGAAGTACATGGAGTAGCGGTTCCAACTCCATTGGTAGGATGCCTGGCGGAGCTTGCGAACAGACCTGTGACCACATCTTCCTCCTCGACAACATACTCTACCCACACATGTTTTATAGGCAACCGTGGCAGTGGCAGTGGCTGAAGTTGTTCCATTTGGTTAATCTCTTTCTTCTTCCAAGTCCTCATAGGTAGAACCCCACAACCACACGATTCAATTTGTTTCAGCTTTGGAATTCCGAGTTTCTATCCAAAACACTCAAAATATCAAATACGGATGCTTTATTAATGTTTTTTTATAATTAAATATTAAAATTTATAAAACAAAACCTAATATATATATAAGATAAATGAAAAAAATTTAACTAATACCTATTGATGATTTTTTTACAAGGAGATTGATGAACTCGTAGAATTATTTAAAATTGGGCGTGGTTGATTATGTGAGAAAAGAAAAATCTTAAAATAATTTCGGAGTTTAAATTTTGAAATACATTTTAAAACATAAATTAAAATTTTTTTAAATCGATAAAGGTAATTTTAATTTCAAAATTTTAAAAAATTCGCTCGAAATAGCATTTATCTATCATTTTACATAAGTACTGTATAAGTTTGGCATATGTATGCGTACTACTTAAGGCATAATTAATAACAAAGATGAACATGAATTTATTAAAATTACAATAGAAATTCTTTCTTTTTTAGTTATAAATATCTTTTTCTTTCAATTTAAATGAATATAAGATGTGAATCTTCGAAATATAAACAAGTATAAAATTATAAGTAAATTATTAAAAAATAAAAATGATTTTTTTACATTTTTGATTGAATTATTATCACAGACAAAAACCTATAATTAAAGATAAAATGAATGAATTATTTTATATAAAATAAAAACAAAAATTAAGTAAAGTTTAAAATTAATATATATAGTAAAAAAGGGTATAATGAATGAAAAATAGTTCAAAATTATACTGCATAATTTAGTCAATAATTATCTAATTTATCAATGCATTACTAATTATAAAAAGTAGACAGAGCTTTAAATGTTTCTGAGGTAGTGGGGGTTAAAATATTAACTTACATAAAAATCACAGCCACTTGGATGAAGATCCTTAAATATGAGCCGTTCGATTATTAACAACGTATCTCATCCGCGTCCCAAAGCCCAAATGAGGAAACCCACTTGGATGAACATGAAATCGACTGGTGGAATTAGTTAAATGGAAAGTTGATATCTAATCTAATTTAATATATATTATAAAATTGATAAAAAAATGAATTAACTACTTAAAATTGATTAAAAAATTAAAAAAATAGAAAATTTAAGCTTATTTTAATTTTTTTAAAAAATAGTTTATATAATGAGTTTTAAAATTTTAACCTATTAAATTATATTAAATACCATATTATTTAATTAAATATATTATATTTAATATTTATTTAATATTAAATTTATTTATTTAAAATTTAATTTTTTTTAAAAAATTAAATCACTCTACTCAATCAATTTATTAGTAATTTAGATATCTTATCGATTTATTATTCAATCAAATGGAAAAGGTGAACTCTAGATTTTTGATATTTTTTCTGATTAATAAACAGCTAGCAAGAATGCCATTAAACTACTTATACAATTATTCTATTACATCGTACCCTATTCAATTTCTCCTCTATTTTAGAAAATCAAACTTAACGTAAAGGAACAAAACTAGATTCCATTCCAATAAATCAAACTTCAAAGGAACAAAACTAGATACATTGAACCTGGACATTTCTTTGTTGAAGCCTCGTAAAGGGCCTATAAAAGAATATAGTCTTCAACATTGCTAGATCCATAGCTGATCTTATTGTATTCTCCACCAAACAAAAGCAAAAAGAAATAAAGAGGGAGAGAGCAAATGGGTGGTCCAACAGTGGCGGTTTCCAGTTCGAAAGCCGTAGCAGCTAAGAAACAAGAGGAAGAAGAGTTGAGAAAGAGGAACCAGGAGTTGGAGGAAGAGTTGAAGGAAAGCAAGGAAAGGGAAGAAAAGATGAGAAAAGAGTTGGAAAATATGTGGGAGAGGCTACGGGTGGCGGAAGAGGTGGAGGAACGGCTGTGTTCTCAGCTGGGAGAGCTAGAAGCGGAGTCCGTCAATCAGGTCCGCGCTTACAACGCCCGCATCCTTTCCCTCATGGACCAGCTCTCCAAGGCTAACGTCCTGGTCAACAACCACCGATCCCCTTCACCCATCTCCATCTTTTGATTTAAATTTTCCTCGTTTGTTTTCAACTACGAGTCCCATCTTTTTTCGCCTTCTGCTTTTGTCTGAGGTTTTATTACGTAACAAAGGCCTGAGGCGTTGAAACCAGTTTCTCTATATGGATCGGTTCTGGATCCGGACCCGGATCTTAGTTTTTAGTCTGTTGTCAATCAGCAGGGATTCTAATAAACAAAGTCAAATATTCATGAATTTCAGGCTGGGTATTACAAAATGTAAGGATTATCCATTGTCGTCAAACTGGAGAAGTTTGCGGCGTCTAATTTTCTTATTTCCCTTTTTCTGGGTTCTGATTTTTTTTTCTTGAGTAAAAATTACGTTCTGCATGAATGTCAACTACAGTTACTATACTTGCCATATGAAATTTACCATGCATTCGGATGCTGCCTAAGGACAGCAGATTTACTTCTCTTACTGGTTATAGCAGCTGCATCAACCCGTTAAACTTGGTCATCCTTACTGCATTCAAACTCATGCAACTAGCGTATATGTGTGTGTGTGTGTGTGTGTGTGTGTGTGTATATATATATATCCGATATTCCGATGTTTAGTATGATGGCAACTGAAACTACTAGGTAAATTACAGCTAAAGCAAACTTGTTCATCTAAATTGGACATTACGGACATGAAGAGACAACAAGGATTCATTTCATTGGAAAAGATACAAACTACTTCCCTTTTATTTAGTTTCGGATATGTTGGACATTGGCTCTTCATTGTGAACTGGCTTGGCAATAAAACTTCACCCAAGGCGCATTTGCTTTTCACTTAATTCTGGGTCCCTGAAGATAAAAATATTGAACCGGAAGGTGAGATAGGATCCAATGGTCAAGGGAAATGTTAAATAATTAACCCGACATGGATGATTGAGTCAAACCTCTGAATATGATCGAGAATAAGGAGCCTGGGTCCAGGAGGTATTTTCGCATCTCTAAGAGCACTGAAACACAGCATATCAATTTAAAGGCCACAGTTAATAAAATATTAATCAGAAAGTTAAATAACGGAGAGAAAATTCAATTGCTTGCCTATCAGTGAGCAAAGGCAATGTGCTATCTGTTAACAAGCCTTTTCTGAAATTCTTCTCGTAGTTCTGCAAGCCAAGACTACTTAACATGGATCTTGTTCGGGAATAATGGACGTCCTCAGCAGGTGGTTGAGAAAACTTTTGCCCTAACTGTATAATCACGAAATGAAGCTGTTAGATATGAAACCACAGACCAGCATAGCAATATTTCAAGGCAGTAAGCATTCTGAATATTCAACCGTTGAAAGGGGAAATTAAGCTTGAAAACTCACGGATGAACACACTTTCAACAACAAATGATTCCAAAACTTTAGCATACCAAGTTCACGGCTTTTCAGTTTATGCATGCTCTATCATGTTCAACGCTTGCAGAGCAGAAAATAACGTGTGCTGAAAATAAAATAGCGATCTAAGAGAGGCTAATAAGATAATAAATCACCTGGAAAAGCCCGCCTTGAACAAGTGCAAAAAAAAGTCCGGAAGTGACAGCATTGACAGCCTGATTTGGGCCACCCACGCCACTCACTAAAGAAAACATGGCCCCAGAACCAAAAGCAGCCACCATGCTGCAAAATAGAATATTTATCTTAAACAACTGTGTAAACCTAAAGTACTAAAAGTCCACCGATGCAAAACAAACCAATGAAGTCTACATTTATACATTTAAACAACAAGCATGGATTATCCATACAATCTTCAGATCACCACACACAAATATCCAATAATGCTGTCCATTAATAATACTGCAATTCTAAATTATGATGGGACGGTGGAGGTACAAAAAGCAGATTGTGCCCTAGAGAGCTGGGCATCAAAGTTGTTGGGGTGGGGGGTAGAATGTACAAGAGCAAATGACAGAATAAAATACTAGTGTGTATTTTTATCAAACAAACACCTCCAAGTTTCTAGATTGATAGGGAAATAAGTTAGTGCAAAATGGAAAAAAAAAATTGTTATCTCATTTGCTACTAAAATATAATATATAACCAGTTAAGATGTTTGCAGACTTATTTCTATCCATCAGATACCTAAACAGGACTCCGATAGTTTCAATAAAAACAATAATAATGGGACCATGATCTTAATTCTTAACATATTTTGACACAGGCCATTTTCCCGGCTAAGCTAGAATTGAAATCAAGTTGGTTCCTAGAAGGCAACAACCTTTAGAGTCTCCAGGGAAATTCAAGAGAAAATTGCCTCCAAATTATGACCCGAACACAAACTAAAGGATACATGAGAATTCATCCTTTCTCAAATGCTCTGTTGATGAATCCAAACGTGCTACTATTAGATCAAAGCAAGAGACCATAACCTTTCCATGGTCCGGAACAACCTCTTTGACCATAACATTTGGAAAGCTAAGATTGATTCGAACTTAAAGAAAGACATCAAAGACTTTCTTTGCATCTCAACAGCGATATCATTTAGATTCAACACACAACTGAGGACAAAAATATATTAATCAAATAAGAATAAAAACAGTTGCAGTGTATATGTGTTCAGAGACAAGTCCATTTGTGGCATTATCTGTTGGTATCTTTTACGGTTTAATTGTGCATATTGCAGGTGTGTTAGTATGTGGTATTCTGATAGAACTATGACCAGCAGCAATATCATAAAGCCATAAACCAACAGAAAGAAACTGAATGAAGATAAATAAAACTGTGATAAAAAGGTTCACCTAGATTGGACATCCTCCTTCCCTCTCAATCTTTTCATAACACAAGATATGCCCGCATTGACACCCGTCATTACGGCAAAGTTGCGAGCTTGTACCAAGGGACCTCCTGATAGAGCCTGTAATCAAAGTAAACGTCTATAATCATATATCAGTAAAACCTTTTATCGACGAAAAATCGGATGCTGTTTATAAAATCCTTCAGTGGTTGTAAGTTGTAACTACACCTTTCTAAACAACAAGAAATTCGATTAGAATGCACCATATAAGGATCTGATCCTACCCAAAATAACACAATCAGCATTAACCCATGAATTCATTATAGAGCAGCAAAATAGACAAAAAGCATACAACAAACAGAAAAGAAAAAACTGTGACTTTGGGCCTTCAACCAAATTAAAATCGACCAAGTGGAGTAAACGAAATTGAGAAAGGGGAATTGGGAACCGTGTTGTTGGTCAAGCTACAGCAAAAACTATTAACAATGAATATTCTTGATATCAAGGCTGAAGATGAGAATGAAAGCAAGTAAAATGAAAGACGATAACCTGAGCTTGCTTGAGAGAAGCCATAGCTTGAGGATTGAGGGAAACCTGAGGAGGAGTTGGAAGAGAGGAGGAAAGGTCGTTGGTGATGGTACCCATGATAGCACCGATAGCAGCACCCTGAGCAGCGCCGGTGGTGGTTACAACAGCCGCCTCGACCGGCAGGGATTGCTTGGCTAGCCATGCCTTGAACTCGTTCTCCAATTCCTTGAACTTGGCTTGAAATTGTTCCAGAGGGTTTTGCTGGTTCATCATCAACCTGGGCACCATAATTCCTTGCTCTTCAACTCGCCCCATTTCGTTATTTATAATTATTTTTGTATAAAATTTGATCGACCGTCTAAAGAAAGAAACAGTCTCTGGAAATGAAAACGGTATTAACGTGGGCTTCGCCGCCGGAGATGGATATACAGATAATATTTGGCACAGTAACAGCACCTAGTATATTTCTTTATACTAGGCTCGGCTTGTAAACTCATATTATTAAAATATTAATCCGCACACACTATATAGAAATTATATTTTTAAAATTAAAAAGAAAATAAAGGGAAAAATAAATGATAAATGTTGGATAACCATACATCAATAATATCATGAATAAAAAGTTCAAAATGATTTGTAACGGAAAATTTTATAATTAATATTATGGGTTTGAAAAATATAATTTTTATTAAGTTAAATGAAAACATTAAATTACGTTTTATATATATTTATAATTAAATTTAAATAAAATATTTTTATTATAAATAATAATTTAAATTAAATTAAATCGATAAATTAAAAAATATTTATATAAATCTTAATCGAAGTATTACTCGGCCGTTTCAACCTCTAGCATGCCATTTATTACTATCTTCTTTTGGGTTAGTGCGAGCCCAACTATGAGCCTATTTCATAGCTTGGCCCTATACTAGAAA
>JBBYHO010000022.1:4705351-4715572 GCA_038382025.1 Adansonia gregorii | reverse complement strand
AAGATACTAATAGGTACTTAATCAACTGAACCAACCAAGTTAGCCTTTTAACACATTTTAATGTTGAAATTTGTCATTTTTGGTTCTTATCAGATTAGTTTCTATCTTCGTTTTTACATAATTCAAAAGAAGTCATGCAAATTTAGTCTTATAGTTTTCCGACGTTGCAGCAAGAAGAAAAATCAAAGTTTGTTCTTCAGTCGAAAACTTAGTATAATCAATTTTCTGTTATTTCAAATAAAGAGAAATGTATGAAAAACAATAATTCATTACAATACAAATTTATGTGCATAATTTTGAATACAAGTTCATGGCAAGGAAGATTTTTAATAATTTTCCAAGCTTATAAAAAGGAATCAAAATCCTGACGAAATGGAAAAAGAATATCAATGCCCCCCAGGGTTCTTTTACCAATAAGTCAGTGATCTAACGTTCTTCTACGTAGAGAAGGTATTAGCAAGAACATGCATTACCTGTACTCATGCAATTCAGAGTGGCCATCAAAACTAGGATCCCACCACTGGTGAATTCCATGAGCTCTTTTGAAATCCGGGGATTTGCTCAAATTAGTGGTGAGATTGGCCGAAGGAAGCAGGTGCAGTGGTTCTGACTTGCTTTTCGGTGAACCTGAGAATAAACTCCCTATAGAATTCTGTGTTGCCGTCCTCTCTATTTTTCTGGCCCCAATCTTCTCCATCTTCTTCCTGTGTTCAAAGTAGCCAATATACTCAGAGCATATAGGATCCGCTGGATTCACAAACAGGTATGGTACCCATTTAGCGAGTAAAATAAATGGATCATCTGGTTGAGGCCTCTGATGCCGACCCTTTACAGCAACAGAAACTCCAGCTTTAACTATGCTTTTTGTAATGCGAATCCCATCCTTCAGCTTTTCATTCCTGATCATTTCTACAGGGGCGGAGAAGAATGGGGGATTGAAGAGGTAAGTTTCAACACTGTAACCCATCTTAGTCAGATTCTTCCCAGCGAGCAATGAAATAGCTGATCCTAGGGAATGGCCGGCTAACCAAATACGTGAAGTACCAGCAACAGCAACTATCCTCTGTACAGCCTGCATTGCGAGCTGAAAACGGGAGCTTTCATGAAGTTTATTTCGGATGCACAGGAGATCCAACTTGAGATCACGAGTCATGGTGTTGGACTTTTTTATGGTACCCCGAAAGGCAACAACATATTTTGGAGCATTTCGGACTGAATGGTTGCAGTTGGAAGTAAAAGACTTGAATTCATAAATGGCACCAAAAATGGAGCTATCAACATCATCTACAAGAATATGGATCAATTGGAAATTGAAGGAGTCCCACCAAGGCGGCGCATGAGCTTGGGGGTCTTGGCGGTTCTGTTGGCGGTCACGTTCTAGAACGTACACTCCCTGAACCAAGCTTGCAGCAACAGATCTTTGGTGATGAAAGTTATTCCTATTCAAGTACCACAAACAACATCTTATATATACCATCAAAATGCCATGAATTGAACAATTCCTTTTGTTTTTTCATTTTAAATACTGTTAAAAACTACTAAGGAATCAATCCACAGTTATGCCAGCTGAGTATCATGCAAGTTTAACTTCTGCCAGTGGCATGATGTTTATTCATAACTACACGTTTCACAGGTTGTTGTTAAGGTATGTCCAGTAGTGCATCTTTGGCTGCTGACTTAGCAGAATTTGGCAACAAGGGGTTCTTTGCACCAACAAATCCTCTGAATTTTTACCTTCCTTAGAGAAAGTAGATTGATCATCAAAACATTAAGCTCCCAATCTGAAGACAAAATCCCTCTTGGGGTTGAATTATCTATTTTTCATATTATTCCCAATATTTTATCACCATAAGTTCATGTCATTGAAGACAAGTAATTTCAGCCCGGGATTAACTCCTGTCAGGCATAATTTACTAGATTTATGGAATGTCAATTCCATTCTCAACATCTTTGGTCAGTCTGTTAACAATTTGAGAATGCTGATTCAAAGAACTCCTATGAATTAAGATGTATGTTGCTTGAGACCCTTTTTTGTATTAGTCTCCTCAACAAATTCCAGGAGTTTGATCTGATATTCCTACCCTACACTTCCAAGTTTATCAATTGCCTTATGCCCTTGAATCTAGCAATGTTGTCCAGATCAAATTTAAAATAAAATCAGAAATTAGAAAATTTTTAACAAGTAACTCCCTCTTTGCGAAAAGAAAAGGTTGATTACCAGTCAACTGCAGTGAGATGTAAAGGTCCCGAAAGGCAGAAGATTTCTCTTTTAGATGCTGCCTTCTCTTGCTTTTTCACTTTCTTCTTCTGTTCCATGAATCCTCAACAAGGGAAATAAAATGCTACATAGAAGCAAAAGAAGATTCCCATGATTAATAAAGTAATGGAGACTCAGTTACTTTCATGCATGAATTGTATACAGATGATTATTTGATTTGAAATATCATGAAAAAGTTTACTAATTATCAAAGAAAGAAAATCCAATCCTGATTTCCTTTGATAAGTTTTTGAAAACCCAATCTTATTTTCCCTTCATAAGTTTCTGTTTTAGTTTATTTTTCTCGGAAAATTCAAAGAGAACCCAAGATGAAAGTTAAAAAAAAAAAAGCCCACGACTGAAAATCATTGAACTGCCAACTTTGATAATTATCCCAAAATAATAAAGAGAGAGCAAGAAATAAAAGAATTTGAATGGAAATCAATTCACCTTCAACTCAACGCATATCAGTGAAGAATTCCAAATTGATCAAATTTCATTTCACTTTCTTTTTCCCATCTTCTCTTCATTTTCCCTTGCTAAAAAGAGGGAGAGAGAGAGAGAGAGTTGACAAGGGACCTGCGCTTGACAGAGTCGCGTTTAACTGTGTGGAAATACAAGTCGCCAAAGTTTCTCTCTCTCCTTCCTTTCGCTATTATTATTATATTCTACGCTTGTTTTGAACGCAAATTTTAAATTGTGAAACGTTGACAAGTAAAATAAATAAATAAATAAATACAAAATACAAAAACCATGGCTTATTTCATGATAATAATTTAAGAAATTGGTGGAATTTAGACAAAAAAAATTAAAAATAAAACAGAAGGGACAACAATTGTCTTTTCTCTTTTCGTCAAATTCCACCCGATAACAACGTACGATCCCCCTACAACCTTTTATATATATACACTAAAATTTGAACATTCACAAGATGAATAATTTTTAAGAAATTATCAATTTTTTTTAAAAAAATATTATTAAAAATTAAATTAAATTTAGTTATTTAGTATCATAAATTTAATTAATTTTTTAAATTCAATAATTAAAATAATATCATTTAATTTCTGTTAGTAAACTTAATCCTTTTATAATAATATAGAAATATACAAAATTAAAATCGCACAATTACGGTTAATTACTCTCAATAATCTTTTATCTATATATATTTTTTATTTTTTGAATTTCATTTAATACATCATCTCTTGGCTTTCGATGTTCGTGTAAAATATTACCAAAAATGATCGGCTGCCGCCCGCACCGCCGTCACTCTTTGTCTCTAAAGGCACTCCGTGAAAAGTGGACGCACTTCGCAGGTGAAGTTGATACAGGCAAAGGCAGGGAACCAGAAATCGGTGAATAGGACAAACTTCTGGGGATCCTGGCGATGACTTTCCTGTCTTATTATCCATAGCAAAAGAGAAAACCGAAAAAGAAAAAAAAAAAGTTTAATACTTTAATATACATTTTAGAGAGTTCACGAGTTTATATCTTTTTACAAGGGTGTTATCTAATTTCTGCATTTATTTAATATCATTGGTAACTTTCTTCCTCTTCTTCTATAACGCTTTTCAATTTACGGGCTTTGCGTCGTTCTGTACGCAAAACTTGAAAAATATTGTTGGTTTTAATTTTAAAATGCTTCAAGATGGTGCGAGTATTTATACATTTAATTATACGATATTATCTTAAAATGTAATTTTGATATTAAATGTCACAGATCATATTAATTTATAATATATTAAAAAAATATTATAAACATTTATATATTTTATTAAATTTTAATATATAATCAGTATAAAATTCATTGATTTAGTATTTAAAACGATTATATATAATGAACAATAAGTATTTAGATCTAAGATATAAGAAAAAAAGGAAAAAATAAATAAATTTCCATCCATTTTCCAAAGCACAAACTCTTCTACTACTTTAATTAAAGGAAAATGAAGAAACCTGCTTTGGCGTATTTTTTTTTTTAAAAAAAAAGGGAAAGAGGAAGAAGAAGATATTCTTAAAGTATCCAAAGAAAAATGCAGAAACTTTAATCAGCCATTCAATCTCTTAATTTGGAAGTCACCCAATGACCCAATACGAAAAGAAAAATCTTTAATTATTCTAAAATTCTGGATGGAATATGCTGTATCAAGTAAGGTACATGAAGCGGTCATTTCGTAAAACCAATAGGGCCAAATTGGGCTAAAAATCATTGTAGTTGAGCTAAAATGTGAATTTAGTGTTTTTTTTTTTTCTTTTCTTACAATAATTTTTATGTTGACATTACTTTCATTTTTCAAGGCTTAAAATTTCAAGATTTAAATTTTTTTAATTGAAATTAAAGATATGTATAATACAAAATATAAATTTAACCCTAAAAATTTAACAAATTGAATAAAGAACGTGTGTGGTAGATTTTCAGTTTTAGAAAACAGCAATAAAAAAAAGTATGCGAAACATTTTAGTAAATAAATATAAAAGGAGGGATGTTGTAGCAAATATTACAAATAAGCAGCTTGGAAAGAAAGGTTCTGGAGATCTCGGTTCAAATTCTGGAACTCATGCCCCGTCCTGGCCGTAGATATAAACCCTGACGAAACTCCAAGAGCCGACCAACTGTATCACTGCAACGAACCGCACTCGCCTTGACCGAGCCAAACCCAGTTTTACAGTCATGGCAATAATCTCCGAGTTCCAAGAAGGCGAGGCTAAAAGGCCCTCCACTTCTTCATCGCTGCCTCCTAAACCGGTGACTTTTAACGCCAGCTTGGATCCGTCGAACCCTGTTGGGTTTTTGGAGAAGGTTTTCGATTTTCTAGCGAAAGAGAGTGATTTTCTTGGGAAAGAGAACGTCGACAAGGAGGTCGCGGCGATTGTGAGAGTTGCCAAGGAGAGGAGCAAGAAGAAGGCCGAAGAGGTGGCTTCGAAGATGGAGATAAAGAAGAAAGAAGTGACTGAAGAAAAGGAAATCAAGAAAGACGTTAAGAAGGAAACAAGTGAGGTCGATAAAAAGGAGGATAGGAAGGATGAAGAGACTAGCTCTGGCTTGAGAGGTTCATATCTCTTCATTTCTTTTTAATTTTCTTGGTATTATTATTGTAATTCTTTTGCATGCAATGCTAATTAACTAGAAATTTGGGGAAAATGCAAAATTGAGGGCAATCTGAGTCCTCGTCTAAATGTCTGATTCATTGTCGTTTAAAATTTTAGATGATGGCAATTGTGAAAGAAGATATAAATGTTGGGGATGTTTAGAAAAAGGGTCTAAAGGAAAAAGGTTGTTTATTTTTGGGTTCTTTAGGGACATAATTTGTGTTTATAGCATGGTTTGCTTGGAAAAAAAAAAACATCATTTTTTCTGTCCTAAACGTGATGTTCTTCTATATTTTGTATGGAAGGAAAACCCCGTATAGTAAGCAAGCGCGAGCAGGTTTCAAGAATTGAGTTAAATAGTCAGCTTGAGCTTTGTACTGTCGGGTATGAGTCTGACTCAGCTCTATCACCCCTAATGAATGTAATGCTGGTCGTCCTGTCCCGCTGTTTTTATGGTGGTATTATAAGTCAATGTCTTTCACTGCAAATGAAGTTAATAGTTGTCCCTGGTTTGTGGGGTCTTTTAACTGTTTGTTCTCTAGGGAATACGTGGGAATATGTGTTGGTAGATTTCATTTGTCCCTAGATGTTTTGGATTTTGGTGTGTAAGCAGTGAGATTTGGTCAAGTAAGCTTAATGTTAATCTTGGTGTAAAGTTGGGTTTGATTTCCTTGCCCCTAAGCATGGCATCCACCTGAAACTTTTGATAACTTTTGGAAATGCTGTAATATAAAATTTCAATTAAAAGCAATGTTCTGAAATTGAAGGGGTGAGGATCAGATGTTATACTTGGTTCTATCACACACTGAACTAATGTTGAACTTTCCTTAAATTCTTCTAGTGTCGGATGTTTTAGATGGTTCTAGAGTTACAATGATTGTGCAATTTGTTTCTTAGATGTTGATTGCATGGTTTTCCTCTGAATATCCTTCATCTTTTGGTAGATTTGTCGGCCCATTTACGTGTGCATTCTCACAATTGGGTTTAAGGGTAATTGTAATGGTATGATTTTATTGTACATTTTGTGTCTATTAACTCCATCAGTTGGCTAGGAAAAGACATGCACTGTGTTGGAATCCTGGCAAATAAGCTACTGCTTTACTTTTTGTTGTGTGCATATCATCTTTTTGTTGATTAGTGGGGTGGTGGATGCGGGTTTGTCGTTGCATCATGCATGCCTGTGGGGGTTAACATATGATTAAGCATTGCATGGGATATTTGAATTTGATACTGTTAGATGCATGTGAAAGTGAAACTTAAAGACTAGTTAGATTACTGTCATTGATTTGCATTTTTCTAAATGTATGGACAGTTCCAAACAAAGGCAATGGTCTTGATCTGGAGAAATACTCTTGGATGCAGACCCTGCAAGAGGTCAATGTTAATGTTCCAGTTCCCAGTGGAACAAGATCAAGGTCTGTTGTATGTGAGATAAAGAAGAACTATCTAGAAGTGGGACTCAAGGGCCAGCCTCCTGTTATTGATGTAAGTTAGTGCATATGCTTTCAAATAGTTCCTAGTTTATTTGCACTGGATTAACATACCTCCTTTTATTTTCAGGGGGAGCTTTTCCAAGCTGTCAAACCTGATGATTGTTACTGGAGCATCGGTATGTTAAGTCGAAGAAAATGAGAGACAAATACTAATCAAACATCATTCTCAACGTTTCTTCCCTTCAGAGAGAGTTTCACAAGTTTGCAATGTTATGTTGTTGCAAGTTATATTAACAATGTTGGGTGTGCAATGTTTTAAAATTTTAATTTAGATCTGTGAATTATTTAAAGATTCGAGCCTTACAACGTATTTTAAAAGTGGGATTAGGATTAATATATCTTTATGCAGAGTTTTCAAACTACTTTTATTTGTCATTATCTGAAACCGAGTTGTAGGTCTGATTGAGATTGGTTGGTGTCTTCTCTCCTAGTTTTGTGTTCTTTCCTTCTATTCTAATTGAACTTTATGCGTAAATGCTTTTGAATCCTTTTTTGTTTCTTGTTTTTGTTTTGTAGAAAGAAAAGAAGTTTATGTTTTTATTAAATTTAATATTTCATTTCAGTCTTGTTATACGTAAATTTCACCTGGTATTTCTTTTGTTTCTAGGTCTCTCTGAGCATCTCTGTATTGTTGATCAATTATTTATACATGATCTAGTGATTTTAGCATATGAAAGACTATATTTGTTAAGATTGTTTTAAACACTTGGACAGTTTTGCTGCAATTGTGATCTTGGAATTCCATTTAAGTCTAGACTTTTTGTGGAAATGGCCTAACACTCTTTTTTATGCTAAAAACATTCACTTTTGTTGGTAATACAAAAATCTTTCCACATTTCGTGTAGAGGATAATCGATCAATCTCAATCCTTTTGACAAAGCACAACCAAATGGAGTGGTGGAAATCATTGGTAAAAGGGGATCCTGAAATTGACACTCAGAAAGTTGAACCAGACAATAGCAAACTATCTGACTTAGATCCAGAAACACGACAAACTGTGGAGAAGATGATGGTAATTCTTTCTGTCTTTTCTTCTTCTTCTTCTTATTATTATATTTTGCTTCTTGCTAGTTTCTATCTGCCACAAGATCTCTCATCGCAGATCATGTCACATTATCTAGTTTTTGTTTTTCTTTTACATAAAAATGCATTTGTACTTGAGGTTCTGTGAGAGATTTTGCTAATCTTATTCGTATTAGCGTTACATATATTTACATTGTATCCTTCTTCTTTTGTAACTTTGGATTCACCATAATTGGAACTTGTGAACTTGTGAACTTGTGCTACCGTGCAGTTTGACCAAAGACAGAAGGCTATGGGACTTCCTACCAGTGATGAGCTTCAGAAGCAGGAAATCCTAAAGAAATTCATGGCCGAGGTAAATATTTACTTCGGAAACTTGACACCTCACTGCATGCACGCACATCCCCATTGTCCTCCCCTCATTCCTTCTCTGTTATTCCCCTGATGGAGCTTTAACTGATGAATTTGCTCAATCTTTTTGTTGGTTTCTTGCAGCATCCTGAGATGGATTTTTCAAAGGCAAAGCTTATGTAAATGGGAGTATACCCCTCCACATCTCTCCCCAGTCGTATATGTGGAAGGTTTCCTGCGTTTTTCGTACGTATCTTTTGAGTGGATTCTTTATTTTGGAGGGCAGAAATATAAATGAGGAATGGTTTGAACTTTGTTCATAGGTGATATATGCAAAATTTTTAGACATTAGCTCTTGTAAGACTTTTATTTACATTAATCTAAGCTTATAGTTGCTCTCTTAATTTCACGGTGCTCCTTTTCTCTCTAGAGAATGTTGCCTTTGAGCAATGTCATCAGTATGGACCGTGCTACTTTCCAAGGAGCATATTTAGACTATCAGTTGCCCTCGTAGTAGACGTGTTAATGGCTAAACCATTTGACCCTGTCTAGATCCGAATCGGTTTTAACTTGGCTCTGTTTGATTTGAATTACTGATTAAGAATTAAAAAATTATTTTTAGATTAATATTTATATTTTTTTATAATTAAATTAAAATAAAAATTTTTATGATTAAATAGTGATTTGGGTTGGATTGGTTTGATTTGAATAATTTTTTATCCGGGTGGACCAGGCGGGTAACTCGCTCATGGACAATTTTACCCACAGTTGGGAGTCCTGTTGGTAGAATTGGCCGAGGGTCTCTCCAAGTTTTGGAGATCCATACGTACGTAAGTACATATATAGATATGTCTGCATGTATGTGTATGTAAAATCTGTATGCTTGATAAAGAAATCGCTTTGGTTAGAGCGAAGGTGATGGTGGCCTGATGCTTCGAGTTCTAGCTTTATTTTTATTCTCAAATTGATAGTCGTCTGATCTTTTCAGACGCTCCTTTGTTAAAACTCCTTATCCTGAGGACCACTTTATTCCAAAACAAAACCATTCTTTCCAATGATAAAAGGATTATATTTAGTCATGCTATCGACTGAAGAATAAAAAAAAATCACATATATATATATAATATTGACAATTTTAAGGAATCCTCCGCCTCTTTAAAATCCTTGGGCTGTAATCAATGAGGAAGCGAAGTATTAGTGAATTACTGCTTGCTGGACCATAAGTTAAAAACTCAAAAGGCTAATGAAACTTTAGCGTCAACGTCGAGAGTTTTTGGTGAATTATCTCTCATATTTGTATATTTTATATTATTTAAAATTTTTTGATCAATTATCCGTATATTATTTATATATTTTATTGTATTTAAAATATTTTATATTTATATAAATTTAAATACATTAATAATTCATATTATATAAACATTAAAACATTTGTACATTCGCATCTTATGTAATATTGCCATTGGGAGGATATAGTCTTTTGCTAACTGTAACAGTATTTTGATTTGCTACAATAAAAGTTCTATTATTATCATATTTAAGTGCATTACACTAATTCGACTGTTTGATTCATATAATAATTAATTTGTATAATAATTTATTACGATCTTATTTTTAAAAAATCATGAAAAAATATTTCAAGCTTTTTATTGAATGACTATTCTTATCTTAGACGGAATAAAAAATTACTTTAAAAAATTTAAATTTTATACCATTCTATTTTATTGATTTAATTTATTGCATATTCTTATTTTATTATTATTATTATTATTATTATATTTTATTTTATTTTAATAAATTAAATGCATAGAAGTATTTTTAGGAAATAGTGGCTGGCTGGTCAAACAAAAGACCTACCAACGTACAAGTTCCAGAATGATTCCTGAAGAAAGCTTTGAAAACAGCCCCAGAAATGACGATGAAACAACATTGGGTTCATTTTAATCGCTTGTTAATTAATCAAAGCTTTGAGCTAAACTTTTCCTGCCTCAAATCAATCTACTGTGTTCT
>JBBYHO010000022.1:4688431-4698813 GCA_038382025.1 Adansonia gregorii | reverse complement strand
CACTCCACCAACCAGGAAATTATGAAAAGCAGCCCTTAAATGATGGATCAAACAGCATGACTTCATGTTAATTAATCGCTTCTTTTAATGAATGAATCAATCAATCAACTTCTGCCTCCAATTCCGTCTAACTGTGTTCTAAAAATCTAAAACCTGAATTGAGATGAGAATTGAGTTGAGATGTTGTCTTGACGTGAACCTGAAAAGATCAATTGATCAATGATCAACTCCTTCACTAAGACTTGTCTCCCTTGGTAGCATTTCATCCAAACCCAATAATTAATGAGAAACGTGCGAAGCTGACAAAAATCAGGCAGTCGACAAACCGTCACCCTTTCACTTCACAAAACACGGTTGAATGATCATGCAACTACAGATCAACACGTGCCCAGAAAAGAGCCACGCCCGTCACCCTCACCTGCACTTTTCCGCAAAAAGTTTAGTCGGGCTCACTCGAGGGGGCCTGAGGCTACCATCACCAAAATTGTCCAATTCCGGGGCAGGTCTTTTTCAGCTCTCGGTCTCAGCCTAGCTAGCTAGCCCTCCCCTGAAAGAAACCATTGTTTTTTTGTTCATTAGCTCTTTCCGGAATCTGCCTTTGCCACCATCTTTACAAGCCGTGCTCATGGTTTCCATTGCTCTGCAAACATCTGAAATGGTCCCTCACCCTCCCACTCTTCTGTCCATTTTGCATTTATAACAATTATTGTCAATCCAGTTTGCAACTTCATATCAAAACATATTATACGAACATACATAATATATATATATATATGTGAAAAAAACCTACTTATAATTAAACTCCTAGTAAAGGGTTTTACTTACCGATGGAATTCAATGATGGATAAACCTACTAGTAGTATTCCATTTCCACATTCTGTTGCTGTTTTCAATATAGCTGTTCTAAAAAATAGAAGAATATATGTGTCATTTTCTGTGGATATTATATTTGTTTTTCTTCTTATGCCCAAGTTTCATGTGCATCAAACTTACATACAAAAAGAATTATTGGACTCAAAACAGAAATATATATGTATATAGGAATCAATGTCAATAACATTACGAGACTAAAACTTTTGTGGGTTCCAAAATGATGAAAGGTTTGGTATAAAAGTCATCCAATTTCTGTAAAATTATTAAAAATGTTGTCACAATTGTTCTTTCAGTATCACAATTGATGCTGATGCGTGATGGTTTCGAAATTAGAAACTAAGTTACATATATATATTACTAATAGCCATTGCTGTATTCTGTATTACAGATGAGATATCAACATAAGAGGGACACTGCAAATTGGATCTTATGCATATGAAACTCTAGAGCAAGGGATTATAAGTTCGGACCTCTTTGTTTTATTTGTCAATGGGGTACTAATATCGCCTTCTAGACATTTCTTTCAAAGAAAAAGAAAAAAACCCCTAGATTTGAGAATAGCATACTCTTAGAATTTCAATTTTTTATTAATGGTTGGATATTTTTAGATTCTATGAGTGGAATTAGACCATTGGGTCTTATAATTTAATAATTTAATGTTTCTTTCAAAATATTCTATTATTTATGCCTGGAAAAGACGCTAATATTTAGAAGGTCAGTTCTTCAATGAATTTTATCTTGAATTGATTCTTATCAAACCATTTGGATTTAAAGAATATGAAGTAAATTAATTATATACTAAAAAATGCTACACGAGTCTATCTGGATAATGAAAGGATCCATTTACTATGGATAATAATTTGTAAAAGAAAAATGATCTAATTCACTGTTATTAAAGTTTTTCAAATTGAGAAAGGGATTACTGCGATAATACATACTTTTAAATATATTTTTAAAAAATTAATTTAAAAAAAGATATGTTATCTTTTTTAATCCATTTGATAAAAAATTCAATTACCCGTATATAAAAAAACAAATTTTTTTTATAAATTTTGTAATCATAAGATTAAGGTTTTTTTTTTGAAATTTCTATTCATTATTTATTGATACTAGTTTTTGATGTCATGTGGGTTACATTTAATTTTTACGCATTTAATTTTTTTATTTAGTAAATAATATATTTTTTACGTGTAAATAATCAATCGTTTTAAAGAATAAATCAGTTCCAAAACTTTTATGATGAATTCTTTTTTAATCTATTGAATTTACAATATAAAAATTTCTATTTAGTTCAAAACAAATCTAATAAAAATAAAAAATACCGGACTATATTAAAAAAAATAACAACTTACACAAATGCCAAAGACCTTTGTTCTGAAAAGAAAATTTTTTGAAGCCGTTGAATTTGTAATATTCTAAAATCTACTTTGAGAATGAAATAAAAAAAAAAGGTTACAATAGTGAATGAAGAAACGAAAGCTATTCTAAAGAAAAAAAAATAAGAAACAAGAAACTGTATTAAAATTCTAAAAATAATTATTAATAGAGTATTACTTAAGATTTGATATTTTATGAAAATAATAGTTAAAAGATCTATTTTCTAATGAGAAATATTAATTTTAATTGATATTTAACTATATTACTAATTAAGTAATAATTACTCTAAGACAATAAGTACTTACCTAAGATTTTTGTACATATATTAATTAACCAATGATTTAAATAAATGAAATTATCATTATCTTATTTTGACCTAATATTTGGATAAAAGTTTTAAAAAAATATAATCTTAATCTTATGATATATTATTTAATAATATATTATTTCAATAGTTATTAAATAATATAACAGACTTATCATTTAAATAAAAGTGTTTTTATTAAATTAAATTTCTTACACATAAAGTAAATAAATATTATTAATAATACAAATATTATACTGATAATTTAGAAATAAATAAACAATAATGACTATTTCTATCATATTCTTCACATTCATACTTATATATATTATATAGATATAGATTATATATATGCTTACTTTCATTATTTAAATGTGAAATTCATTTATCAAAATTATAAAAAAAATGGGTTTGTTTTAATGATTAAAATTATATTAAAAAACAAAATAATAAAAAAAAATCGAAACCTATTTACGAACCTTTTCAATTATTATTATTAGTTTCAGGCTCCAAGAGACTAGTAATTTTGCTACATTTTGATTGATTAGGACAATTTGATTTGTTTTTAAAATTATTTGTACTACACAAAGAGAAAAAAAAAAGTTTGGAAATACGACAATCTGGTAAAATTGTACCACATAAAATTGAACTAAGGAATGCTTTCTATAAGTAACGTTGACAGCGAAACTTCTCTTTTCATCACTTCCATTTTCTTTAATCTACTAAAAACAATGAATATGACCTCTCTTCTTTTTTTTTTTTAGTTTTATAAATTCTAATTAAACTTATTATTTTTAAAATAATTAAGTTTAGTTACGATGGATTTTGATATTTGATTTTTAAAAATTAATTAATTTTGTATCGTATTTTAAAATTTTTCATAAAAGGGTATCTTATTACTATAATATATATATATATATATGTGTGCAAGAAATAAGGTGGTAAAAAGGTTTTCAAAATTATAAATCTTATTAAATTATACATACTGCATCAAATGAATTATTTCATTTTGAAATTGTGAGTGATTATTTTTCTTTTAAAAGTCAAAAAATAAATCAATTGTTAAATACTATAATTTCCATCAAAACTAAAACAAAAATAAAATAATATTATCAAAATAATAAAATTGAAACTTTGAAATTAATCTTTTATAAAGTAGTTCAAATCTGATTTTTTTTTGGCTGAAATAAATTTACATGATAGCAAGAAAAAAAAATCTATATATTTTATTTGTTATATAAATTATGAAAATGAAATGCATATATTAAGTATAGATTAGTGAAGATTAAGTATGATTATATATTTGAAAAGTTTAGAAAAATAAATATCAATTTTACAAATTTTATATTTTATGGGACTAAGGTCTTTTTAGCATTAAAAAAAGATCAAATTGGTCGATTGAATCACAAATTCATTGTCTATCTAGTCTAGTATATATCATAAAATCAAAAATTCTTCAAACTACTATAAATCGGTTGAATCGATAGATGAATCGAAAAAATCGGATTTAAACTTCCTTTTAAAATTTTTTGAAAAAAAATTATTATACATGAAAATACCTAAACCCTTAACCCCTCAAATCTATATAAAAAATCATATTGTTTAATTAAATATATACTTTATTAAATATTTATTATATCTTTTAAAAAAAATATTTATTATATTTATTATTTATTTAATACTTAAATTTTTTTAATGCAACTATCTAATTCAATCGATCCAATTCATTGGACCGATAATTAAAGATTACATTGTTTAACGTTCGATTTGATATTTCAAACATCGAGTTTCTTCCGCATCCGACTACTGCATGCCCTTTGGTTTAGGGGTTCAGTGTGTTTGTACAAATTTCAGTCACCCCCACTTTCAAAACGGGATCTTAAATTTTCATTTGGGAAGCCGAATAATATAGGAAACACTTGCGGCAGCCATATGACGCTCTCAAAAACAGCCTTCTAGCAGTTAGGAAACCATTTGTTAAAACAGATGCCAACGTGTAATCTAATGAATTGAGCCAATACATACATACATATATATATATATATATTCCTTCAAATTGAAACACAGATAGAGGGGGAAAAATGGTGTCATTTCGAACAATTTGATAGTGAAAAAGCCATGAAGAATCATGAAATGCAAACCATTGGTCCATTTTTACCTCAAATTCGGTGCATGAGTTCTTTTTTCACCAAAGAATTCCCAGTATTATAGAATAAACACTTTTTATTTTGGCTTTCTGTGTTTGGAATCACACTATGATTTCACTTCTTGATTATGACTTGCAGACGTAAACTGAACGTCAGAATTATTGCATTCTTCTACTCCTTTTCTCAAAAACTCTTTTGCGAGAAAAAGAAAATAAAAGGAAAAAAAAAACACGAAAACCATCAAAATCAAAGCTAGATTCCAAGTTCATAACAATTTGGTTGGAATTATTAATTGATATAATTAATTTGTTTAAATTTCCGACGTTCGTAACTCATTTGCATCCTGTAACTTAGTGCTAACAACGTCAAGTTTTCATGTATCTGGGATTGGGACTGGTACTTTTGACAGACACTGACGAAGTGGGAACTCAAACTTTTGCATTTAAGTCAATGTCAGTGGCATCTGGTTAAATTGGGAGACAATAATTTCACTCATTTTTTTTTTCTTAACCCTCGGCATCACTTCAGGCTTTTACATCCAAAAGAATCCAAAAAGTGCCTTCAAGTTTGGGCCATCCTCAGTCATGTAAGAAGCGGTGCGTAAGCAGGTCCCATTTACAAAAAACAATTCTCAATTCCTCCCATTACTGTAAAAGACAAAATTGAAAAAAAAAAAAAAAAAGGCACTATCCGACGATCCTCTCCAAATGCCACTGGCCCTATCTTAATTTGGTGGGATTCTTGAGACTAAAACTGGAACTTAAAACCACCACTCTGATTTGCTTCCATTTTCCAGTTTCTTTTCATTACTGTAAAGCCATCAAATAGAATTCCACGTTAATAAACTTACGATTGCAAGTAGGTTTTTGGTTAGCATGAAATTGAAAGTAAATATTTTTTAATTCGATATTTAATTTAATTAATTTATATAATTAATTTTAACCAATGAAGTCTACCAAATTTGCTTGTCTTATTGTCAGCTTCTAATTTGTCAAAATAAAATTCAAATTAGCAGACAAAGTGGAGGCCACAAGAGCACTTTAATCATAACAAGCAAATTCTTACTTAAAAAGCATTAGTAATTAGATGCTAAGACTACCAATGAAATGACTGGATTCATTTCACTTCCTCCATTAACAAAAATACTAAAATTTTCTTTTTGAAGTCAACTAAGTGCAAGTTTGGGTTCCACACGCTTTGAAATTCCCTTTTCGGTTTTGCCTGCAATTTAATTCAATTCAATTCCCATTATTTCAAACTAGGTAGTTTTTGCATTACAAAACATACAGTGGGGCATGCACTTTTCTTGATTCAGTTAACTCATCCCCATTATTCTTTCCCCAAAATGAAAAATGGGATGCACTTAGCCAGCTTCCATGACAGCTGCTATAACTACAGACATTTTTCATTCTTTTGTCTGCTAAAGTCCACTACAAAACAGTGCGGCCATGCCAAGTGGTGGGTCCGAATTGCACCATGTTTTGACATTTTATTGGATGGAAAGTGTTTGCCGCTCGACATTGACATTAAAAATTGTAAAGTGTGCAACATTATGTCTTTTGATAAGTTTTTTTTTTTTTTAGATTAAGCTCGAAAAATTTTATCTTTATTTATTAATAGATTCGGATCTAATCAAATGAAAACATCATTTCATTTTATAAAATTTCCTAACGTGGGAATTTTAGGGATTTTTATCCTCTTGTACTGTCCCGTGAACCATCCCAAAGTGTACACTTACTCATCAAGTTCATCACTTAAGAGGCATATTCACTCTCTTCTCCTCCTTTCATCTTTTCATAAACTTTAATAAAAAGCTTATGGTTGAAGTTCTCCTACTTTAAAGCCCAACTCCGTATTCCACACCCATGATTTTGATTTTCTTTTCTTTTTCTTTTTTTGTCTGTCAAACTTAAAAGCTATTTGACCTTTGTAAGCAGCAAATTAAAAAAAAAAAAGAACCTCTGAAAGAGAAAGCCTTTAGTGGGGTTTTACTGTTTTTGCTGCTTTTGTTTTCACATTTTTAAGTTCCAATTAATGTTATTTTAGATCAATGCTATGGATGCTATTTCATATTCATACAAATCTTCTAATATTTTAAGAGAATGTTAAATAATTTATGATAACTCAGGGTATTTCCACCTTTTCAAATTTAATGAATATAAATACTATGGTATAAAAAAATAAATAATCTTAATTTCTTTCGATAAAATATTTGAAATTCTTTTCATTTTTTTTTTAAATTCAAGCATTTATTTGAGTATTATGTTAATATACAAGAACTCTTCCTTTCTTGCATTAATCAGCAATGGCAAAAACTAGTGGTCCTGTTAGCAACTTTGTCACATAGCTTAACTTGTCAATTTGATTTGGCTGATCTTAGAGTGCATTGAGACATTTTTTATACAGTTATAATTAATGCAAGCATGGAAGGAAACTATGAAAAAAAAAAAAAACCCACCATTTTCTTTTAACACCATCTGCCATCATCTCAAAAGAAAGTGACAACCAACGCTGCAGCTTAAATTTTCTGCAAAACATAAAAAAGTGAGTTCCATCCTGTTAAAAGATATATATATATACAGAGCACTGTGTGAAAGACTGAAAGTTGCATTTGCATGCATCCATTCCCCTCATCAAAACGAAGGGTTTAAAGTTTTCGTCGTATTTTTTTATTGGCTACAAAGCCTGATTGGTTTAAAGTTTTGTCTCATTGCTTGCAAGTTGCAACTTGGATTTAAGGATCCTGATGGCTAGATTGATAATCAGTAAAAGAAATACAATATATATATATATAATACTATATCGTTTCAATCAGCATCTTGCTTGCGCGCGGTTTGAAATGGGCAGTAAAGCTGGATTATTAAAACTTATCTCCTTTGCAATTTGCATTAAGCAATTAATGACTAAAATTCTTTAATCATAAGCTTAATTTTAGGTTGGATATTGTTACTGCAGCTTAAAAAAGTTTAATTAAAAAATAATTATTTCGTATATCAATGATAAAATGAAAAACTTCATAAACAAAGTTCGTTGGTGACACGTGTCTTATTATTTTTTTTTTAAATATACTTTACGAGTCATGTGTCATCTTACTAAATGCATTTAATTGCTTATAGATTAGATAATTATCCTAAAAAAATAAATTTATGTTTGATTTACTGATAGTATATTAATAAACTAAACTATGACACCTCATATCTGGTTTATTGTTAGTGAACTAAATCATGCCACCTCATGAATTTATATACTATCAATAAATCATATATAAACCATAAAAATATAGATTTGAAAAGTGTGTTAAAAATTATCGTGAAAATTCATAGTTTAGAGTTTTTTTTTTTTTTGAGTGTTTGGTCTAGGAATGAAACCATAAAATATGTAAAAAGAATATGATATTAAAAAAGCAACGAATAAGTCATCTTACTAATATTTGAGTAAAATAATATTAAGAGTAAGAATAAATATGATTACTATATTTTATTGAAAAATAAAGTTTAAGGGTTTACAATAGTTATATTTTTTTTATAATTTTAAAATATATAAATATATCCTAAAATGATAATACATTTTAAAAAAATATAGAATTTTATAATTTACAAAATAAAAACACATTCCAAAATACATACACGGTTGGTTAATGTTTTTTTATTCCAAAAGCAATTTTGTCTCAGAACTAGAGGCAAATCGCAGTGGAAGTTGGAGTAGACGTATATTATATGGATTTGAATATTATTTTAAATCAAAATAATTAATTTTGTTCATTTATGTGAGTTTTTATTTAATTTTATGTATAAAAAATTATTTTATATATTATCAATAGAGTTTTTAAATTTCACGAGCAATGTTAAGATAATTCACATATACTTCTTAAATATAATAAAAATTAATTAAAAATAAAAATAGGCACAAGGTAAATTCTTAACCGGCTTATGAAATTAAAAAATTTTTATCGTCGATATATCAAATATTAATACTTTTATGTATTACAAGTTAATATGATTAAAATTACATTACTGTTTATCTATTTATTGCATTAATTTATTATAATTTTTTTTATAAATACTTAAAATAAAAAAATTACCATAAAAGTTAGATCACAATTATTTAAATTTAAAGAGAACCAAATTGACTTTTTAGCTTTTATAGTAAAGGGAATATATCAAAAATAATTTTTTTTATAATCTTACAATTATTCAATCACAACATAGAATTATGTAGGAGTCTACTAGTTAAAACCATAAGTTTTACATAATATTTTCATAGACGCTATATAATTTAGGATTGTAATTGATTAATTATACTACAATAATTATAAATAATATGCTCCCTATATTAAAAACTCTAAGTGTCAACTAAATACTAAATATGGTTTTTTACTGACTGTAGTCTTTTTTTCATATGATTTTTCAGTTGAGACAAAATTACTGTAATTTTCAATTTATTAATATATTTTCTTGTTGTATTAATACACTGTATATAATTTTAATTTTTCATATAATTTTATTAATTTTTTTTCCATTTTTCTATTCTTGCCATGCAACTTTTTCTATACTCCCACTTTATTCCTTTAATAGAATTTTTTCTTTCTTGTTTAAAAGAAAAATATATTATTTTACATAAAATTATTTATTTCATGTGTTATGTTTCATTATACGTTTGTTTACAAACTGATGAAATATTAATTAATACATATATATATATTAACATAATAAGATATATTTTATAAAAAAATAGAGATCTAATAAAATATTAATTAATACACTTAAAATCAAATGTTAAAATTCATCATTATTTAAAACAAATAATGATTAATATTCCCAAATGAAATAATATTAGATGAAGCCTTAAGATTCTCAAGCCTTCCAATCTAATTTCATTTATTATATTATTTATTTAATTTATGCTTGAAGTTTGACTGTTTCAAAGAAAAAGACAGAAACAGGTCGAAACCTTCAAAAAAAAAAAAAGAAAGAAATGTTTGTTAAGTCCAAATTGCTATTGGAAGAAGAGTGGGCTCACCACAGTAATAGAGAATTTGAATAATTTTGAGCAAATATAAGAAGACAGAATCTATCTATTACATGATTTTGACACACTTTTTTAAAAATAATAAATTAAAACTTTTTAAAAAAAATTGATAGCTTTTTTCCAATAAAAAAAATTAGGTAGTGTTTTTAAATAAAAAAAATTAGATAATTAACTATTCTTCAAAAGAAAAAAATACAAATACTTTAATTTCATATTTATTTTAAAAGTTTTATTGAAATTTTTTTAACTTTTTCAATTATTTGATTTAATTTGTGATATTAATTCGATTAAAATATTAAATTTTTACATTTATTTTAATCTTTTTTAGCAGGAAAAAAAATTATACAACTTGCAATCAAAGCAAAGATCTTGGATCATCCTCTGTCAGCCATGATGTATATTCTTGAATTTATCCAGAAAATTTACTTAATTTCGCGAAGGGATCGGATTGAAGACATCTTTAGTTCTCATATTTAGCATTTATTTATTTATTTATTTAGCTTTCTAATGCAAATTGTAACCAGCGAATAAATCCTTAATTATTAACTTTTTATTTTATTTATTATGTTTAGTAGAAAACAAAACTCTTATGATAATTAATTTGTGTATCTATATCATACTTATATATTTTATTATGTCAAAATTATGTTTAA
>JBBYHO010000022.1:4640988-4683150 GCA_038382025.1 Adansonia gregorii | reverse complement strand
AAAATTCTATTTAAAAAAGTTTGAAAACGTTATCCGCTGTAGCTAACATGCAAAATGCGGACGGCTCATTAAACAAACTGATTATAGCACATAAAATAGAAAGCACAATTCTCCTCCAAAATTTTGTCGATTGCTTTGTTTCAAAAAATATGAAAATATATTACTCATTGTCGGCTTTTATTTTTAATTGAATTTTATTGATTTATTTTTATTTTAAATGATTTTACAAATAAATTTTAATAAAAATATTTTTTAAAAAATAAAAAATAAAAAATAATATATTACCGTTTAACGCTCTTTTGGCGATATTACTTACATATTGCAATGCACGGTATTTTGTTTATCCGACTAATTGGTGCTTAAAAACACTAATAAAAAGTTTCAAATTATTATTTTAAAAAATATATATTTAATACGCGATTTTGATAAGATTAAAAAAATCATTTATTATTAAACACATATTAGACTTGTTTACTGGGACGTGATTCTCAAATTTTAAAGGGTTCAATTCAATCCAATCCAATCCAACACCCCCGACGTCGTATTATTCTCCTTGACAATAACAAACTGTGAATTTCCTAACCGTTATGAACGAAATAGTCTATTGTCCTTGCGCCAAAATTAGCGCGATTTCCCCGACCTCCATATTTCTTCCTAAAAGAAAAAAAAATTCAACAAAAATCCCTCATCCGTCGTCCTCTCCCGTTACGCATATTTTCTTTTTCTTTTTTTTTGGAATTTTTATCTTTCTCTTTACGCCTCTGATCTCATTGTAGCAATATGGCTCAAGTGGTGGCCACTAGATACATCCGTGGTTCGTTCGTCAACCGGGGCTCTGGATCCGTTCAAGAGCGAGCTGATAAGCTTAGGCCAGCGACCTTCGTTTCGAAAGTGCTGGCAGGTGACGAGAAGAAGGGCAAGAGAATCGTTCTTCGGATGAACTCTCAGATTGCAGCTATGAGAGCCGCACGTACCGAGCCTGAAATTATTTCCGTATCACCTGAGGATCTACCGAAGGTTTATGCCACTTCGAATCTTTTGAATCGTCCTCTTTTCTTATGTGTTTGGTTATTGACAAGCTTGTGAGAAGGAAAAAAAAATGAATCGACTTTCTTTAAATCATAGTTAATATTTTTGGATTTAGTTAGGGGCTTAAGGAAGAATACACTGAAAATTATATAAGTGGAGTGATAACATAGCGTATTATGTTGAGGTTCACGTGTCAGTATGATATATCTCACATCATTAAAAGTGGTGGATTAAAGATGGCATATACATAGATGGAAGATTTAAGAACTCAATAACTCAAGTTTTGTGTTAAATGGTGTTAGATATGCATGTATAGGCTCTTTGGTGTGCTTGTATGGATTTCGTTATCTCCATAATCTAGATGCACAAAAGATGCGAGGTTGATCACTGGGCTTAGGGGTGCATTGACAGCTTTACTCGCACGAGGAGCTGATCACAAATCTCAACTGAGAGAGATTTTTGTGCTTTATGTGTGAGTGTGCTGTATACCATATCACTAAAAAGTTCAGGTATAGGCAAAAGTAAAAACCTATTAAGAGTTCTTCTGCTACAGTAAAGGAAACATTTTAATTTTTATATTATGAAATTGAATATTTTAATTTTTATATTTTTAAATTATAACAAAAAAAATTAATGATGTTAAAAAAATCATTTAAATATTGATCCAAATATCCAATTACTTAAGCTTTTGGGTTTAAGTGATGCATAACATCGACGTATGGAGTCTTTTGATGCTAAAAATGCATTATCCTATTATTGAAAATAACTTATTTTCAACGTAGTCATGTTGAATAAAGTTACTTAAAATAGCTATATGCGCTCAAGGTTTGGCTCATTTTCCAACATAATCAAGTTGAATAAGGTTTTGTTTGGTTTGTTAAAAATGCATTTTCCTTCTATTGAAAATTGCACCATCCATTAGTAGAAATGTTGATTTTTTTGGTTAGAATGATGAAGTCTGAATTACAGGTTGTAGTTCACTGGAAATTCAAAATTTGTTTATCTTATTGACTCTGGTATAGGATGAGGCATTGCCCTTGCATGACCTAGTGATTATGGTTTTATTAGTATTATATATATAATAAAATAACTTAGAGTCGTAAAGATATATATATATATATATATATTGAAATTCATTTCTTGTAAGCTTTCTTACCATTATTTTTCTTCAGAGGAAGGAGAAATATGGGCAGTTAAGGGGGATTCAACAAGTAGGCGACACATCAGTGGGAATGTGGTCCACGCCTATTGTTAGACGTAAAACAAAGATTGTTTGTACTATTGGTCCTTCAACAAATACACGAGAAATGATATGGAAATTGGCCGAGGCTGGAATGAATGTTGCTCGTTTGAATATGTCTCATGGAGACCATGCATCTCACCAAAAAGTTATTGATTTAGTTAAGGAATATAATGCCCAGTCGGAAGACAACACTATTGCCATTATGCTTGATACCAAGGCAAGTTTTTCTTAATTACATTTATCTACTGTGTAAAGCCAATACGTCAGGTTGCTTTCAGTCAATTGAGTTCGGTATTCTGAGAGTTAGACTTGGCCTGAACCTTCCTTTTTTTAAAAAAATTATTGTCAGGATTTTGTCCTCTTAAATAATGCCCTTATCATAAAATTAAAGGAATTTTCCAAAAATTTTCTTGGAAATTTAACAGGTTCTTCTCTTATGGTCATAGCCATAAGTCTATTATGGAATAAGCCCTGCAAGCATGTGCAACTGACAGTATATTAGTCAGTTTATGGGTTCGGCACTTAAAATTGTAATATAAATATACATCTGTACATGCTCGTGCGTATAGTTTTTGTCTCATTCATTTATTATCCTTGTGAGGTTATGAGTTATTAAATTTAGTATCTCGCAATTGTACAAGGCTTTAAGGTATATTGTTGCCATAATATTGAAGTCACCCAGAATTTTACTCGTTGTATATAGTGGTGTAGGCAACAATAATATAATTGATGTTGTGTAATTTTGCTCTTATGATTACTTGGTTCTGTTTATTAGGGTCCTGAGGTTAGGAGTGGCGACTTACCTAAACCAATTACATTAACAAGTGGGCAGGAATTTACTTTTACAATCCAGAGAGGGGCTGGGACATCTGATTGTGTCAGTGTCAACTATGATGATTTTGTTAATGATGTAGAAGTGGGCGACATGCTTCTTGTTGATGGTATGCTACCTTAATACTTTCAAAAGACCATTAAAGTATTAATTTTTTTATGTTTTATATGTTGGTTAATCTCATTCCCTCCTCCCCCATGAAACCAGCAGCCAGCATGCATCTTCAAAGTCATATCCAACTTTTCAATTGTAATGTAGTTCGTTCCAGACTTAAATTAATCTTTTCCCTTTTAGTCTAAAAATATGATATGCTTTTAGTATTGATTCAATTATCAAGAGTCTAACATGGAAAATGTGTAATCTGGTCTTTGAAAGCATTTGCTGAAGAAAGAATTTAACGATCTTGAAATGTATTAAAAGGTTTTCACCTCATCTGTCAACTTCTTGATAATTAGCTAGAGGTGTGCTATTCTGTTGTCTGAAGTGTCTTTTGTGTAAAACATAAACATCAGAAGTGAAAATGATCTTTAAATAATAATGCAACTATGCCTCTGCAGACGCACTGCGCACTTTTTTGGGTCTTTGTCTAAGTCACAAATGAAATCTTTAGCATTATAGAGGAATTTTGTTGATTCTATTGAACTAAGCTGGTTGGATGAATAAAAGACTAAAAGTACTCGTCGTACGGAATCATCTTTCCATTTCTAGGCTAATCTGTTTCCTTCATTTCCGAACAAGATTTTGGCGTTCTAAATCTGTCTTATTTAACTATGAAAACATAATACTGGAAAAATCTCGATGAACTTTTTCCTTTTGTTGATTATATGTTCCTCTGACTTTGGTTCACGATGTAGGCGGTATGATGTCATTGGTGGTGAAGTCTAAAACAGAAGATTCAGTGAAGTGTGAAGTAGTTGATGGTGGTGAGCTTAAATCTAGGCGGCATTTAAATGTCCGAGGAAAAAGAGCTACGCTGCCTTCTATTACTGGTTGGTCCCTAAATTTTGCTTCTTGTCATTTCTATTACTTTATACGTTTTCCAGTTTCCTCATATTCTTCTTTCTCTCTTTTTTTCTTGCTCACTTCCTATAGGGTTAGGAATCTTGAGGAGCAACAGATTAATTATTTCAGTTGGTTTATTGCAGAAAAGGACTGGGATGACATAAAATTTGGGGTGCACAACAAAGTTGATTTTTATGCTGTGTCCTTTGTCAAAGATGCAGAAGTGATTCATAAGCTGAAGAATTATCTGCAGAGTAAGTTCAGATTTTATGATCTTAGAGTTTTTCCAGGAAATTATAATGGTGGATTTGGTATACGCTTTAAATATTCCACTAATGATGTTTCTTTCCTTTGCATTTGGCAGGTTGCAATGCAGATATTCATGTTATTGTTAAAATTGAAAGTGCCGACTCTATTCCAAATTTGCATTCAATTATAACAGCATCTGATGGGGTGATCACTTTAATCTTTTCATCGGACCTTTAATGCAGCTAAATTTTAGGGTTATTTATTTTATGCAATAAAGGTTTAGTTTTTTCTGACTATTTCATGCTTTCCGCTCTATCATTGCTGAAGAAAAAAAATTCTTCAAATTTTTAGGAAAACTGGTGCTAAAATATTGTGATGCTTTTCATTTTAAATATTACATACCATCTGGGCGATTTAGCTGTAAATTCTGTTTACTATTTTCTCTGCTGTAATGGGGAGGGTAATAGAAGTCTGGATGATAATGTGAACTGAAAGTAAACTCTAGTTATTGCCACTTCAGCGATACATGTGCTGTGTAGAAAGTAATGCATGTTCTTTTTATTTTAGGCAATGGTTGCAAGAGGAGATCTTGGTGCAGAGCTTCCTATCGAGGATGTTCCTCTTTTGCAGGTTGGTTTAGTTTTTGATTGAACAGTAAAGACTGGATTTACATGAATCAACAAACATATCATCTTAACTAGTAAATAAATGAAAAATTATTTTTATTCAGCCAGTCAGAACTCTACTATGTTTAAAATGTAGGAAGAGATAATTGGAACATGTCGAAGCATGGGGAAAGCTGTTATTGTGGCAACCAATATGCTTGAAAGCATGATTGTTCATCCAACACCAACAAGAGCAGAGGTATCTGACATTGCCGTTGCTGTTCGAGAGGGCGCTGATGCTATCATGCTTTCTGGAGAAACAGCTCATGGAAAGTAAGTTAATAAGTTAGTTGCATGCCATTTTAAATTTTTATTTTAACTCATTCCTCTTCATACCCTTCTTTTTTCTTATGTGGCAAGTCACCTTTGTTAATTTTTCTATACAAATTAGTTTAACGATTTTCATTTTGTCTTATGCTAATAAATAATGATCTATATTGGAGTAATAGCTTAATTTAGAAACTTTCCGTGAGGTAAACTCAAAGGTTTATATGGACTTTCTTGCGTCCTAGTTGACGTTTTATGGGCATGACTTAAAAATCAACTTGGCAAATTTCCATGGGACATAAGATTTGAATGTTGTATCTGCCAGCTTGCTTCACCTTTGCTCTTGATCAGTTAATTGTATGAACACTGCACGCACGTTACCTAAATGCACTCTAGTTAACAGATATCACTCTCTTGCAGGTTCCCACTGAAAGCTGTTAAAGTGATGCATACAGTTGCGTTAAGAACTGAAGCAACCATATCTGGTGATGAAATGCCACCTACTCTTGGTCAAGCTTTTAAGGTCAGTTAACATGCGTCATGCATTTTCCATTTATGCCTACCTTTTTCTTTGTTTTTTGGTCAACATTTTTAATGATTTCTTTTTCTTTGTCAAATATCTATACTGACTGGAGTTACTTCTTCTCCGTAGAACCATATGAGTGAGATGTTTGCGTATCATGCAACTATGATGTCAAATACTCTCGGAATCCCCGTTGTTGTCTTCACTAGAACTGGTTTCATGGCTATATTACTCAGCCATTATCGTCCTTCTGGCACTATTTTTGCCTTCACAAACGAGTGAGTTTCACCCTATCCTGAGTCTCAAATTTTACTTTATAGTAATAATGGTCTTAACCCATTTGAGGTTTGGCTTGATGAAGAAATATTAATCCCAAAATGATTGTAGGATGAGAATATCTATGAACTCAGAAGAAGTGCAATATTTGAAAATATGTTGGGCCGAAAATGAGGATCTACCTTAACTGGGCTGGATCCTGTTGCAAGTTTGACCTACAATAACTTTAATGGTCATGCAGGAAAAGGATAAAACAGAGGTTAGTTTTATACCAAGGAGTTTATCCCATATACATGGAGTTCTCAGATGATGCCGAGGAAACGTTTAAGAATGCTTTAGCTTTGCTGCAGGTAATGTTTTACCAGAAAATTCATTATGAAAGTTCCCTTTAATTGGCTGGTAATTATAGATGTAGTTGCTCATTGCATAAGTTGGTTCGTAATTATTTTGGACCAAGGTTTAAGTGGTTATTTAGGGGTATCCAGTTAAATTGATTAAAATATGTAAATATTTCAAAACCTTTGTGTATTATTTTCAGACTGGGGTGTCTTGATGCTTGGGGAGTTTTGGGCTCAAAAATTTAACCCCGGTTAGATCCATTTTCGAGTATTTTTCTTTCTTTCCATACTAGGGATTTTCCATGATAACCAATTTTGCAATGCTTACAGAAGGGGTGTTCAGATAGATGCTGAATTTTACTATGAGGGGCAATAACTTCGGACAGCAGCATTATGTACTACTGTAAATCTGTCATTATCATGAGTCCTAATACCCAGAATTACTATGGTGCTTGTTTTGTTTTATGATGAGTCCTAATCTGTCATTAATTATCATGTTCAGAAGCAAGGAATGGTGAAGGAAGGAGAAGAGGTGGCACTTGTTCAGAGTGGCAGACAGCCGATCTGGCGATTCCAGTCCACTCACAATATTCAGGTCCGCAAAGCGTAGGCGATCGAAGAAAGATTGGGAGACCCCATTTGACTGAGTTATATTCTTCATGCTGATCATAATTTTCAGGTTAGGTTTTGGAAGCTTCCCTCTCAAGTCTTGTGATTGATTTTTTCGTTTCTTATTATTTTGGGTTTTTCATTTGCTTGTGATTTTCTCTGGTACTGGTATATGTTTCTATTTGTTTGCGGCTCTTCTAGGTTCCCCCTAAGATAGACCTAGGTTAAGTCTTGGTGTGAGTGGGGATAGTTGTCTAGGCGACTCTTGTTACGAAATATGAGCTTAGGCTGATTTATATCGAGTTTGAACTTGAGCTTCGTTTTTTGTCCGAAGAAATGTGATCATATTATATATTTTCATGTCCAATCGTCAAACGTACCTACATCCCGGGTGAAATCAAAGTGTAATGAATGGCAAGGACGTGGTTCCTTTCCTATGATGATTTATTTGCTTAGTGCTTTAATCAAACTTGGAAAATCACCTTGCGTCATTTGCAACCTTAAAAATCACCTTAAGTCATTTTAAGTTCAATTTATTAATTTTAAAATAAAAATAACTTAAATTTAAATAAATTATATGATTAAGTCAGATTTTATTACTATTCATTGAAAAATAAATAAATAATATTTAAAAATAAACAGGTATTGTCCTATGCTTGAAATTGTCATCCAAATTTATATATTTGTAAAATACGTAGAATTTTATACTTGTAGTATGTTTCTAACCTTGACAAGCAACTCTTAATATTAAAATTTTTACAAAGCAAATCAGTCTTAGAATTTGACACGATTTGCTCTTAAAATAAAACTTTACTTAAAAGTTTTATTGTCAAGTGTAATAAAAATATAACAATAAATTTTTACCCAAAATAACAAGATAACAATGAATTAATCATAGTCAATATTTCTAAATTAACGTACAATATGGAATTCAATTAATAAAAAATTCATAATAAATAAAGATGTAATTCTCGACACATTAACATATTGTCATACATGATTTTTTGGTATAATGTACAAATCTTGTCATATAAATGTGTGCGTCTTTATATATATATATATATATATATATATATTAGTTCTTTAAAATATAAAAAATGATGAAATGCAAATACCGAGATATACAAACAAATCATGTTGAAAGCTTGAGTTTCCAGAATGACCAATATTCTTACGAGGAATTTTCTTTGTAAACAAAAAAGATTAGGCTGAAATGTTCCATGGTTTTGATTTAAAAGTAACACTCTTAATTGGACAACCCATCAAGTGCCACTTCCAGCCACTCATTTAGCAACCACCGGTAAGATGACAAGCAAGTTTTCAGGTCATCGGACAGTCCGAAATGTAAAGCTCTGTTGCTAACAGTATTGGTTATCAGACAGTCCGTAATACAAAGATGTCAAGCAAGTTTCAGGTCATCAGACAGTGTTAACTCTTCTTGCATAGTCTTCACCCATCTGCCAGCCAGCAGCCAGACATGTCTAGCATGAACTTGCCAACCTTACTCTGCCTGGGATGCCAAAAACGTGGCTAGCTGGAGTTTTAGTTTGAACTAACCTGATGGAGGTGGTCACTTGACTAGGATTGTATGCAAAATGTAGTGTCGATCACGGTCGAGCAAGACACATTGATTGTTGTAAGTCCTACCTGCATGAGGAGTCTGAGTTAGAAATGAGAATGCAGCAGTTTCCGAGCATTGTCCATAACTAATCCGAAGTTTAATACACTTGTCCCTACAAAAAAAGGGGGCCTAAATGTTATTAAGAATTGCAAGTTTCAGCCTGTCCATCATATTTCATACGAGAATATAAGATCAAGGTTCGAAAAAGGAAGAAACAATATTTTTGGTTCACAACCAGTCTACAAAGAAAACTTATAATAACTGGTATCATTGAGGAACTAAGCATAAAGTCATGCCCAACTTTGTAAGCTAAATGAAGTATATATAACACCACCTACCTCTCATGATAAACAGATTTTGAATCTGATGTCAAAGCTCATAATTAAGCCATACCCAATTTGTTCATGAAGGCTTCAGGATACTAAACCAACCACACTGTTTTAATTGCCATGACAAGAGAAGGCCACTTAGAAGATGATCAAAATGGTCTTACACTATCATAGATTTAACAGAAATCCATTCTAGAAAATTTTGGGGGCCTACACCGAAGCAAGTTGTTAGCATAATCAGTGTTCACTTTGTCCTTAAATTCAGTCCTTGATACAATCATGGAACCAACCGTTGTAGTGCCACGCACGATATACTAACACATCATGCTGGATCTGATTATATGATAGACAACAGATTTCTATTGCTTGACAGTCAAGTATCATGCAAATTTAGGAGCACTTTTCCAAATTGATCACCAGTAATCTCCACATGAGCAAACACCATTCTGGAAATGGTGAAACCGATAAGTATCCCTGACTATGATTTCACGTTCGGCAATTTGTGAAATGAGCTTAGCAGCAATATGGCAATCCCCACAGATACGAAGATTCTTGGTGACTCTAATGGATGTCCCAGGTTTAGTATTTAAAATGGCAAAGACAATAGCCAACTTCTCACTGTGAACAGCCAGATGGCATTCCTTGTCTTCCTCCTCCACATCATGAAGCGCAGAGTGAGTTTCAGGGACATAACCTGCCTCTTTCATCTTCCCCACCAGAAAATCTAATTTTTCATAGATTGCCTTGGACTGTGGATGCGACTGATCACCAGCAAGAAAGGTATAAACCCGATTGTTGATCTCGGTGTTGCTAGCACCAGCCATTTTCTTGATCCCTCTGCTCTTCATGATTGATCTAATAGTTGTAACATCTTCCCATCTACCAGCCTTCGCATATATGTTTGATAACAAGACATAATAACCGGATGGCTCAGGTGCTAATTGAAAAAGATGATCAGCAGCAAGGAGCCCGATATTCATGTTAGAATGCATCCAACAGGCACCTAACAAAGTTCCCCATAACCTCTCTGTAGGTTCTATTGGCATCTGTCTGATGAAATTATAGGCTTCCTCTACTTGCCCAGAACGTCCGAGTAGGTCTACCATACAAGCAAAATGTTCTACCCTCGGAAGAATCTTAAGCCGGTCTGTCATCAAGTTAAAGAAATACCACCCTTGGTCCAATAATCCAGCATGGCTACAAGCCGAAAGAACCGAGACAAATGCAATAGAATCTGGTGTCAAACCAGAGTTTTGCATTTTAGAGAAAAGGGCCACAGCACTGGAACCTTGGCCACTCATCCCATAAGCTGAGATCATAGAAGTCCAAGACACAATATCCCGAAACTTCATCTGATCAAACACTGCCTTCGCTTCGTTTAAGCATCCACACTTTGCATACATGTCAATTAATGCATTCTCCAATGACAAATTCGGAAATAGTTTCTTCCTCTCCACATATTCATGAATTCTTCTTCCTCGAGAAATAGCTGAAAGATCTCCACAAGCTGGAAGGATACTAGCAATGGTAAAAGAATCCGGTTCGATTCCATATGCTTCCATCTGTGAATACAAATCAACAGCTTCACTTGACAATGAATTATTCACAAAAACTGCAATCATCACATTCCAAGCAACCACACTCTTTCTAGCCAATTTCCAAAACATGTCTTTAACATACAAAATATTAGCAAAACAAGTGTTGGTCACAGCTGGCAAGAGGCTGGACATAGTCCCAGCATCAGGTTTTATCCTCAATAACTCCATTTCCCTACAAACATCCAATGCTTTATCAAAACATCCATTTTGAGCATACCCAGAAACCATTGAATTCCAAGAAACCACATCTCTAATTGGAATTTCATCAAGAGCTCGCCGTGCTTGGACCAAACATCTACACTTTGAATACATAGCAACCAGCCCATTTCCTATAAAAAGATTCAAGTCAAGACCAACCTTGACCACAGCACTATGAATCTGCAAACCGACCCGCAAATTATCTGACCCGGCGCATGCCTTTAAGACGCAAGGGTAAGTATAATGATCAGGGCTAAAACCATGACTAGACAATTCTTTGTATATAAGAACAGCATCGTGATAGCAACGGTTGTTCACATAGCTTCTTATCATGACGTTAAAGAAAACGATGTTTTTCTCAGTAATTTCGTCGAATATGTGGCGTGCAAGTGTTGGTTCTCCACAAGCCGCATAGGCCCTCATTAATTTGATGGCAATAGATGGGTTGAAGCGAAGATGCTGGTCATTGAATATCTTGGAATGGAGTTTTTTTAATGTTCTGATATCCGGGTATTGATCCAATTTTTTACCACAAAAATCTTCATTTAGAGCAGGTGGAGGACATTGAGGTTTTGAGGATGACAAGTTTTTTAGTTGCTTGGCAGTTGAGAAATGGCGGCAATGGGGAGTGATAGTTCTCATTAGCTGATTTGGGATTTTGAAATGCTGACTTAAATTCAAGCAATTTGATTGCTAAGCGTATATTAAAGTACACAAAATGGCATAACTCCACAATAGGATAGGGTGGCCGGAATAGATTTTGGTCCAAGCAGTTTCAAGGGGCTGGGCGGCTGGCCGCCTAGGCTGAACTCAAGTTGTTTCAAATAGATCTATCCGAAGATCGAGTCATCTCCTATAATCCGAGATTTACTCGATATTTGAAAATATTGAACCATAGTATTAGATCTGAAAATAAATTAGACAAAAAAGTCAGTGACACAACATTTTTACTCAAATGTCATCCAACCTGACTAATTTGCTATTACTAAAATATATTTTACAAAAAATTAATCTGTTTACAGAGGTTTTTTTTTATTTTAAATATTTCATTCTTTTGTGTATAAATTTAGATTAGATTTGCATAAAATTAGATAATTGATTTTTACATGATTAGATTAAATTTAAACAAAATTTTTTATCTATATCTGAGACTTGCAAAATTTTTTGTCACGTTCAAGATTTCAGAGTCTAGGCCCAGGAAAATAAGAATAAACCTATGAAAAGCAATGGCTATACAAATAAGAATAAACCTCTTATTCCTCGCGGATAGAGGGGGGGGGGGGATGAACAATAGGCCTCTTAATTGACGTTTAAAGCTGTAAGCTTACATGAAATTAACCATATGTACGGTCACTCAATAATAAACAAGTTTTAACTACTTCACAAACAATTAGAAACTGTGATTAAGATAAACCCCGTCCACTTAAATTTTTTAATGTTAGAATGGTGTATCAATGGCAGCAACTTCCTTTCCCACCGGCCCCGGATGTCCTTTCCCGTACTGTGTTAAGGGCATCATGTCAGAAAAACCTTAATTCTTATTGCATATCATCTTGGAACAAAGCTTTTGAGACTGGACCATGAGGGTGAGCTCTGCAGTCTCCATGTTCTTCTTCATCATCAACGCTGTTTCCGCAGGGGCTTGACGGCTTCTTTTCAGTCATTGGGGTCTCACATACCGTGTCATAGCTTGTGCTGCTACGGTTCTTCCTTCTTGAGAGTTTTCGAAGATGATCGCCCTTGGGTTTCATTGCCTTTGGCTGCTTTGGAGCCCAAACTCTCTGCAAATCTGGCATCCAACTTGTAAAAGACAAAAATTGCCAAGCCCTCTCCCTACTCTCCTGAGCCTGAATCAATTTCAGTGCATGCTTCTTGGTCCTATTTACTCGGGGACTTCTTTTGTTATCATATTTCTGCAGTTGGAGGGACTCCTCTTCTCTTGAAACTGGTTCATGATTCCTGTAGCATACATCTTCCTCAAGTTTTTCTTTCCAGGATCGGTTACTGTCCTCGCTGTTGAGTAAATGATTAGGCAATTCATCCTAACCGTCAAACAGCAATAAATCCATCTTCGTGTAGATTCTATTGACAACATCTCTAAGAGAGAGATAATACCTGTAATTATGCGTTTAAGAATTTATTCAGCATCTGCGCTTAGAACTTTTCTAAAAAGCAATAATAGGGTTCTTCCACCGGAGGACAAATCATTTCACCTTATGGCACTACCATATCAGTAAAAATAAAGAAAATCAAACATTCATAAGTTTAGATATCTGTATCTGCTCCTTATGATTTTTTCCACATACTTGTCAAGCCTCCAATCACTGAAAAAGCCACCCTCGAGATGGCACTGGATAGACTCGAGCAGCACATTTTTTTCACGAATTTCTGCTTTGTAGGCTCTTCAATAATTGAACCAACCTCTGATTGAAGAATCTCCATGCGAAACAAAATCTGCAATTGTATCTTATTCTTATTAAGGAAATTTGCGGAGCTTAGAGCCAATGGTTCACATCTTATAAGAGCAAAAGAAGAACCATTGCCAAGCATAGAAGGAACAAAAGAGAACTTCTTGTTATAAGTGAAATAAAGAAATAAGGAGGGAAAGAGAAGGGTGTTTTCGAGGAAGAAATGAGGGTTTTGATATAAGGATTTGGGTCATGGAGATGGAGAAGTGGGATTAAGTCTATTAGAAGGACAATGCGGCGGGTTTTGCTGTAGTTTGGGAATGTTTCTACGGCTTCTGCCGCCATTAAAGAATATGAAGAAACTCGAAGCTTTTATTTTTTAAAAAAAATGGAGGCAATCGGGCAAGAGTTGATTTGAAACAGACGGTAGAGAGTGGAAGAAAAGGGTAAGAAAGGTAGATAAACAAGTGTTGCTAATAACGTTCAAGAGCAAAAGAAAAATACACTTCGAACAATTTCGTCTAGGCTTTAGCCTTCGTGTTTGATGGCGGGGAGAAAGTGGCTGCAAAATAAAGAAGACGTCACAAAAAGGAATTAGAAAAACATTACAACAATTTATGGCCCTTAGACGGAATTGACCATAACTTCCTCAAAATCTAAACGAATCGTAACTTGAATTGTATTGGACAGATCGAGTTAATTTTTAATTGGTTAATTTAAATTTAATTATTTTAAATTTTAAATTTTTATGTGGTTTTTTAAGTTCGGTTGATTTTGATTTAAGTTATTTTAAATTAAAATTATTTAAATTCGAATTAATCAAATTCAATAATCAAGCTAATAAATTTTGAATAAATTCATATTCGAACTAATTATAAATTCAGATCATTTTAAATTTAAATTATTTTTAAATTGAATTAAATTTGAGTAAGAGTTTTTCATATTTGATTGAAAATTGACAAGTTCAAAACCAAGTCTTTCTTCGCTCGTCTTTGGAACCCGATGATAGCATCCTTTCGAAATCTTGCTGTTGGATAAAACAGCAGTAACGTTCACCGCATCACGAACATCTTATACCCCCTATAACGCTACTCCAATGCCAGACTAAACGAAATCTTAACCTTTTCCCATTTTACATTTTGGCGTCTTTTTGCTGTATGAAGCCACTCCTTATCTCTCACCCTTTTTCCATCTTCTTCCTATCCACAGTGGCTACAATACCATTACTATGGTGCTTTACGTTGAGCCTTTTTCATGGTTATTCGCCTGGCAATTCCTAATGCCAGTTTGCCTAAGATGAATGTGATTGATAATTGCTGGAGGGGAATTCTCGTCGGGGGATTCACCTGCTGCAGCTGGCCAAGTGTTCCGTTGGTTTTGCTGGCAAAATGACCAACAACATCGTTGATGGTGTTGTTCGATATAACATCACTTATTCTTCGCCATGGAGCCACCATGATCAAGGGAAAAGTATGGATCACTTTCGAAAGGAACATGCGTGTCAGGCTCCAGAGGCCACTTCTCACCGCCATTGATGGCCTTGGTGTTGACGTTCATGTTACAGGCATAGGTTGCTCTTGGGGTATCAGGCGACCAATGTAATCATCCATGGGTTGCGCATCCACTGTTGCGAGTCCCAGCCACCTAGCTCTGTGATGGGCCCAGATACAAAGGTGATACGCCGTGGTCGGATGGGGATGCGATCAGGTTGGTCACTGCCAGGGGGCATGGGTCGATCATACTCCGTTACATAAGTGCCAAGACCGTCTTCTCGGGCACGATGATGGCCATCTGAGAGGCAGTAACATGAAGGTCAGTGTTATTTTTTAACAATTTTTGACCAAATTGCAACCAACGAGTGCCAAGGTAATGATTAAGCTCCAAGTTTTAATTAATATAAGTACCTCTCGATAAACTAATTCCAAGTAAATTTCATATTTACATCAATCAGCTGACTGTTATACCAACTTACATTGCAGAGTCCGCCATGGATAATCATATGTAGCCAACAATCTTTACCGGAGATGGGAACAATATGCCATTGGTGGAAGCATAAGCCCTAGCATTGAGAGTGAATCCAACTTTTTCATTGCTCCAAAAGTTGGCAACAAGGAGGTAAATGCTAAATACAACTACTGGCATTAATTCTTCTTTTCTGAGTGAAATATTTCGGTCCGAATTCGAATTCATTGCCGACCTGAATCCTGATTATGTTTTAAAATAAGTAACATGGAGACAATGCAAACCAGGCATACAAAGCTTCGTGGAAGTTGTTCCATTCAGTGAGGGATGTTTTCGAAAATGGAGCATCTTTCCAGTAAGCAAACACTTCTAGGTGGGGTGAAGCAACCAGGAGCAGAGTTTTAAAGTTGCCGATGCTAGATCTGTTAAGAGAATTGACAAGCTCATCAGGTGTTTTACAATGTTCGAGGAGGAGCAGGACTTTGATATGCTAAATCCGAGCTAGAAAAAAGCTTCATTCTTCATTGTGTATGTGTGTGTGTACATTTATTCATTTATTTGGCTCATATGAACAAGATAATAAATCTTGTCTCTGATGCTTCTTTGTGGAATTTGGCGTTTTATTATCCTCTCTAATTTAATTTCTTCTCGTTTTCATTTTTCCCCCCTTTTTTTCGCCCTTTTGGCAGGACATCGTGGATTCTTTTCTGATTTTGAACCAATCAAATGGCTAGCTCTGCACGAGTTACGACGTCGTTTTATCTCTGATGTTAAATAAATAACCAAAAATTATTATATTTAAAAATAATTCGGACGAATATATAAAATGTTATATATATATATATTTTTTATTTTTTGTTTGATGTTTTAAGTTTTGTTATTATTAAAATTTAAACTTATTTTTGTTAGATATGTTTTTTATTATTGTTAGATGCTTGAAATGTACTTTTACTTACATTTGAATATTTGTCAAATAGTTATATCTATTTGAATTATGAAAAAGTAGGTATTTAATATTTTCAAATATAATTTTGTGTAATTTACTAATTTTAATTTATTGATATTAGAATAATTAAAAATCTATTAATCAAATTAATTTGACTTTCTGTAACTTGTTTTCAATTTTGGTTTCTTCTTCTCATTTTTGTAACTTCATTTTAAATTTCAATAATTTTTTTATAGAAAAAATTTGAGACTTTCAAATTTTTAAAGTTTGGAATTTTGATTTTTAAAATTTTGTTTTTAATTTTCCCTTTTTTATATTTTTTTGAATTTTTTTTATATTTTTTGAATTCTTTTCATAATGCCTAGAAGTTGGTGATTAAAAAGATAGTTTTTTTTTTATAAGATATGCGTAGTTTTTTTTAAAAAAATTAGTAGGTAATTTTTTAAATTTATATTAATTATTTTAAAATTATTTTATTAATAATTATTAAAATAGAATAATATCTTTACATTTATGTTCATTAATATAAAATTTATTTAATATTTTGATAAAATAATAATTTTATCAACTGAATTCCTATCAATTAACTCGTGACATCAATTCAATCAATCATTTCATATTAGTATAAATAATTGAATGAAAATTTAAGTAACAAAATATGAAAATATTGCTAAATTGACAAAAATAATATAATTCAAAGACTTAATATGGAATTAACCATATCCAAATGACTCACATTTTGATCCTTAAACAAAACTCACATAGATGCTTATTGAGCCAAGTAATAAGAAGCCTAGTGTTCTTTAAATAAGATCTCGATTTGAAATACTGTAAAAAAAAATAAGTGTTAAAAAAAATTTTCTTCCATTTAAAGTTTAACGAGATTCGATTTAAAAGAGTCAATAATTCAATATAATTATTAAATTTCAAAAAATTAGACAAAAAAAACTCACATTATGATCACTTAAACAAAACTATATTGACATCTTCCCCAATCTCAACCGAAGCAGAATAAGTAACTGGCATCAAAGCTAAATCTGCTGAATTATGTCCAAACCTTATAAAAAAAAAAAAGAAGGAAGATAAAGAAAATTCTAAAGCACAAGGGAATTCTATTTTTTAGACCAATCACAACGCAACGCAGGAATTGGAAAGGGACCCAAAAAGCCCTGACGTGGGAACACGTGTGATCATAACCGGAAAATTCCGTAAAAAACCAACTGGAGAGAAGAGAAGAGAAGAGAAGACAAAAAAAACGAATTTCAGAAAGAATAAGGAAGAAAAAAAAAAAAGGGAAAAAAGAAAGGGAGAGAGATAATTATACACGAGTAGAACTCATGGCACAACGGTTCAAGCTTTATAACTCGCGCGATTGTCACGGGCTGCTTTTCTCATTACAATTTATATTCAAACAAGCCTCTTCCATTTTTCCCTTCCAAATTCCATTTCCAATTTCTCTCACTTTCTCGGGTAAGTTCGAATAATTTTAATTCAATTTTTTTTTGCAAAATAATTTCGTGTTAAAATAAATAAATTTAGTCCACCATGTGCTCTCGGGAATGGCGTTGATCTCTTTCCTTTTATTCCGTTTTTTAGCTTTATTTTTGACGTTGACTGAATAGAATTGATAAAGATTAGCTTAGTCGAAATGGTGTATATGGGATTTTGTTCCTTTGCCCATGAATTTTTTAAAATATAGAAAAGGAAACATGTTGGAATTGGCCACTTTATGCAGCTAAATGGAGATTACCACTCCGTTTGGCTAGCAAGAAAAGCGAGCCTAGCATTCTATCGGTCCAGCTCTTTCTTATAATGAATTGAAAATTTGAGTTTATTTCCATTATTTTGAGTGGAACGATCATCAAAGCGATTAAAAGTGTCGGTTTCAATCGTTTCAGCTATCTGCTGGAGCTACTATCTCCTAATTATTGCCGAATTGCTGATTATAGAGTTTAGAGATATGACCAATGGCACTATATGGATTTTCTGTGAATCCAAGTCTAGAAAGTGTTGAAGTATGGCATTCTAATAGCAATTTGACGAGAACACTAATTAGGCCTAGCTGTCTATGGTTCAATCGGAAGTCACCTTGCTATGCTAGGAGACCATTGCAGGATGTAAGGTGCTCATCTTTAAGAAAAACTTTATCGCCAATGGAATCAGAAGGGAATTCTCTGATTGCTATGCCAATTTCTGGTGAAGAACCAGGGGATGTGACAAGGGTTAAGATGTCTGACTTCAAGGTTCTTGATCGTGTCAGCATTGGCCTTGCTGGCAGGGTATGAAGTTTACATTTATGATTGTGTTTCGCTATTTGGTGTCCTTGGTATAGTTTAAATTTATTGTGCCTTAATTGGATTCTTGTAGGCAGATGAGGTGGTTTTTAAGCTGTAGTGAAGGATTCCAGGAGGTTAGTCTTCTTTAATTGAGTAATGACTTCAATGTGATGATATAATCTTAAAATTTGGTGTTAATGAAGCTGCAGCCCTTTGTATAACTTGAGAGTCGCGCTTCGACAGTTTACTAGTGCTCAAGCTCAGCGTAGGGGAAGGCGAGCGATAGAGGTCTGCGAACTGTTTGCACAAGAACCTGTACCTTTTTTCCACAGCTCAATCTCATTATGAGGTGACTCATATTTGAATGTATTACAGGTATTGAAAAAGCTGGTTCATCGCAGAGTCCTCTACCATTCTTATTCCATGCAGGTGTTTGGTTATGTCTCATCACATTTAAGTGGTGGTCATGGCTCATTCACTCTCGCACATGGGGTATGCTCCCCTATCAGATGGTTTCTTTTAGTACTACTCTTTTATTCGCATAACTTGCATCCTTTTATCCATGCTTTCTCCTCGAATTTGTTATGGCTTTGAGGCCCATGTTTCTATACCAGCCAAGTTCCTTCCATACCTCTTTTGAGTAGATTAAGAATATTGTGTCTTTTGGCAGTACCATGTTAGCTTTTCATTAAGACATTGGTTTCAACAATCTGACCGGCTTCCAACTTTAGAAGCAACTCTTGCATTGGATGAAGAGTCCGTTAGGAGGGTAGGAGATGACTCTGTTGGGGGACCTGCAGTTTCTCGACAGTTGCGGCTTATAAGAATGTTGATCAGGGACCTCTTAATTGGAGTATGCTTTTATCTTCTATGGTCATTAATTCTTGTATTCCACATTTCTAAAAGGTTGTCATAAAATCATGATACCATATTCCTCAGAAGGTGGAGTTATTGTGTTTTTGCTGTGTACCTTCTTCAGGTAAATTACTTGCACAGCCATGGGATTGCGCATACGGAGTTAAGGCTGGAAAATGTGCATATAAGCCAAGTTGATCGACATATTAAGGTTTTTATCAATTTTCTTTATGACAATTGAGGAGGTTTGGCTCCATATCTGGGATTCTATTTCTGCTTAGCACCATGGCATAGTCCAATCTTTCTCTGCTATCGTTCTTTTTTCAACTGTGTAACTTTAAAAACTGATCTTATCGGGTAGGAATACTGGGAAATGCTGCTGACTTCTTTGAGGATGGTCCCAACGGAAATGCTCTGGAAGGCAACATGGATAGGAGACAAATGATGATTGCATTTGACATGAGGTATGGTGCAACAAAAACTAACTTTTCAATTAACATCTGATCTTCTAAAGCATTATCTTGAAGCTGATTTACTTTCATGTCTTACAAAGGTGTATTAGATTTATGATGGCAAAGATGTTGTTAAGAGAACTCATGGATCCCCTAACCTTTGCAAAGTTCAAATCTTTCCTTATGAAGGTATAGCATGTGGCGCTTGCTGTTTAACTCAATCTTTGTCTTGGATAATCCAAAAAGCAACAATATCCTAGGAGATGAATTGTGTTGTCGAACTTAGCTACATTCTTAGCAACATTCTGTGTCCAGTTATATTTATAAAGATTACAGTCGTAAACATCATATGATAAAACATCAACTGTTTTGTTAATCTAAGCTCCATTTAATTGATGCTGTAGTCATATGCTGGATTTCGCAGGTTAGTTATCATGTTTAGCCAAAAATTGTAGGCACAAAGAATTTGATTGCTAATAGCTGAGTAATCATACCATTGGTTATGTGGCTTTCAAAAGATTTCTTGCGATATCTCAATATTAAATTTGCTCCTTTGACTGTTCTAAGAAACAATAGCCATTTTTTTCTGATAAAATTGGTTTTCTTTCCTTCCGAGACATCTAAATTTTTTCTGAATGAATCTCATCTCATATCAAATTATATTTTCCTTATCTGCAATTACAGGGAAATGATCCCTCATGCTTGCGTGAATTTCTTCTACCAATCCTCACTAGGAACTCTCCAACTGGAAATGTTGGACTTCAGGTTTGTCGTTTTACTTTAATACAACATGGTACTTCTTTACTTTCTGCAAGGATCTTTTAGCAAATCACATTTTACTGCCTGTAAGGATCTTTTAGCAAATTATCTTGTAGATACTTGATAGAAACTGGGGCGCAGCTTGGAATCTTCTTTCATTATTGCTTGCAGTCAGACCTTCTAAAAGAATAAGGTATGCTATTAAATTTATGTGAGTTAATCTTTGTTTTCTGTTTGAGTGCCAGAGAATGGCATTGGAAAATTAATCTAGGCTTGTCTATATAGCCTTCAGAAATGCTGAAAAGTAGAATTTGAATTTGTTCATTACATGAAACAGAGTGCAGTTTTCCAACCAAAATTTTGCAAAAACCAACTTATGAATAGGAATTTAACAATCTGAAGACGTTGAAGATAGCATTATTGGTTATGCAGTTTCCTTTTTAAATTTCCTCTGAGAATCTAGAATCCAAAATATATTTCACTAGAAGTCAGGTCAATGTGGAATCATAATAATTATTGGGGGTTCTCCAACAATGTTATGGTTTTCTGCTATGTTATTCATACTCGGGGTTGAAAGTCGGATGCGAGTATGTTTACCTTTTTTTTTTTTTTTAAAGTTTTTGGAGAATCATACCCCTCATACTCATGTTTAAATATATGTCAAAGATAGGTGTTGAATATAAGTGCTTCAAGAAAAATGAAGAATCCGAGTAGCATAGGTTCTCTAAGCTTCTTGATTCATATTTCATAAGTTGCATCATAATGATTTTCTATATTCTTTGTAGTTGCTTACATGCACTAAGGCATCCTTTTTTGTGTGGACCGAGATGGCGGGTGGTCCCATCCATGGATATGATCAGATGGGGTCTTGGCTCAACTGCAGTGAGAATAATAGAGGAGTATATCCATCGCCAACCTCAGGCATTTATATAGTTTGTGTTGCTGAATGACGGGATAGTGAATCTTATCATAGGTTAGATAATATACCGTTGTTTCTAAAGCTAAAAGGGTAAAGATAGAATCGTTATATATCACAGTATGCTGTGTCCTTAAAACTCTTTACACTATTTCGATAGGTTAGGTAACGTGTTATTTTTCATATTTTAGCGTGGCAGGATTGCTCATTTTGTTGAATTAATGGAGATGTTGAATCCTCATTCAAGGCCAAAGGTGATGCCTCTCTCTCTCTCTCTCTCTCTCTCTCTCTCTCTCAGTTGTGTAGGTTTCGATCTTTTCCGTGACAATTTTTCAGGTTTATTCTCATCGTTAGTATTTCATGAGGTTGAACATAATAAATGACTGCTCTTCACATTCATTATTCCATTGCATTTGCTGAGAAGTGAACAAGATTAATATGAATCATGGAAGCAAATGCTAACATGCTGTTGTGATTCATCATTTATTTGGTACGATGTAGAATTGGCTGCAGTTCTTGCCTGGAAAATGGCGTCTGTTATACTCTACCGGAAGGTACGTAGGTTTAACTCTTCGCCAACCTCCCATTTGCATTCTCATCGGCAATGCATGCCTAACAATTGGGAGAGCTTCTAAGTCAAAAGCAAGCCTTTCTGTCATGTCAGAAATCGGCTTCACGGTCATGCCGGGACAGTATTGGCCCCATGACAAAGGGGGCATCAAGGGGAAACTGCAAGTGAACTCTTTATCTAGCTTAAAAGCTGGGAAGCGACTATATCTCAAGGAGAAACCAGCAGAAAGATTCTCTTTGAGACAATCAAACTCTTGAGGATTTCATAGTAGCAAAACTATCGAGTAAAATATGGAGAAAAGCAATCCCTCTCAAGGAGTTCCCATCAAGCCTTCCGGTGGCCAAACTCCTTCCAGATGATACCGTTGAAGTGTCGATGAGTCTCAATGACCCATCGAAACAGGATTGTGTTGATGTTGCAAGACGCATCGTTCAGGAAATTCGGACACAAATCCCCCCTGAAATGTTTGAATTGTCAAATCTTGTGTGCGGAACATATGTTGATTCAAGGATGCTTGTCCTACGTGGTGTAAATGGTTCAGCACTCATATTTACAAGGTCTTGCGCAAATGAAAGTTGAAGGTAACAGTGAATATATCAAATTAAATTTTTAGCTGTCCTTGAACTGATGTACAGTTTAGTTAAAAGCGATTGAAATCTGAATGCACCAACCTCTGTTACAACCGAGGGTTGCCAAACCATAACTTGTAATGAACATACGGAACACGTCTGAAGGAGGCATGCGATTGCTAAACATCCCTAAATCAGTCCTTGGTGCTGCAGATCAGTATGTCGTCTTGTTATAGATGTTACCCTCTTTATCTTCGTAGTCTTCTGCGAGACCTGGACGCCACTTGTTCACTCCGCCATTCTCGTATCTTCTCCCACAGTTCTTGTGCTTCCTGCAAAAACGATTTTATAGCAGCAGCCTTTGTGAATACTAGTTGCAGCCATCTATTACCATATGCCGAAGAATTATCTACTTAACAGGATAGTGTTATATTACTTGAATTTGAGTGTGTCTGTCTAACACGGATATATTCAAGTTTTTTAAAGATTTTAATGTATTTCAGAAGTTTTTAAAAGATTATATTTTTATATTCATATCTGGATGAAAGTCAGATGCAAATACTTAAAGAAAAAGACCAGTAGAAGCAACATAAGGATAGTGAACTTCAGCTATCTGTTGCTTAATGTGGACGATATGCCACTAGTTGTTTAACCGATAAACTAAATCATGAAAAAACTACGTGTAGGCAGATGAAGCAGAGAGAACATAAATTCATTGCGTAATATCTGAAATTACGTACCTCAGTATGGGTCATTTCATTAAAGTTCTTTGGTGCTAGGAATACCAAGGCATCGCATGCCATGCTGATGGCGCCATTCTTTGAAATGCCTCTGAAAGCCCGAAGGCCCAATAGATGTAGTTCCCACAAATCTCATACCTACAACTCCTGAAGAGTTAAATAAAAAAGGGGTAGAGCTATATGAGATCCTGTGACTTGGAGATAAAGAACTGGGCAATCGAGACTGAAGAAAAATTCAAAAGCCCTAGTGCACCATATGTTACACGGACTTTTCATTTTCCTTAAAAGTAGCCATAGTCAACAAATGCATCGGACACATATTCAGACATCCTTTTGGAGATTGGATCTTCCAAATAAAAGAAAAAAACTAAGGAAAAAAAAAAGCATTCTCATGTCAAAAACATCTTCGTATCTAACAGTCACCCCCAAGTCTGGGTAACATAGTGTGCACCCACTCCATCCATCCCCCTCTTGAATTAGAAGAAAAGGGATGTGGGGAGAGAAACATCAACCTTTTTAGTGGGATTAGTCGTTAAACATCGAGGAAAATATGCCTATAGATACAAGAAAACTATAAACAAGATAAAGTTTTTTTTATTTTCGTTCAAGCTCTTGTTTAGTCATCTGTGAGATGACAAACTAGCTGCACAAGCAAAGGCTCACACCACATAAAAAATTAGTACCGGTAGGAGAAATTACCTGCCCAAGAGCATGAAGCTAGTAAAGGCAGTAAGGTATAGGCTTCCCATCCCAACTCATTGAGAATTTAAGAGGATCATAAGACCTGTTGATCTTCTTCATCACTTTCAGGGTCAGCTTATGTTTCCACCTGTTAGAAAAGCAATAATTTATTACAAGAAATCACAAAAGACAATATTTAAAGATACCTAAAATTTTCGAGAATCAAAAGTTTCTGCTTTTCTTCGCCCTTTTTTTTGGTTATAACACGGGGACTGATAATTTAAAAGTCCACTCCAAGATAAAACATCCATTCGATGAACATCCAAAGTCACTGCTATGTAATCAGTTAATTCGATCAAAGATATCTCATCCCTCTTTAAGGTTGTGTCCTAAATACATTCATACGAATTGTGTAAAATTCCTAATTTCTCCAATTTAAAATGTGCCCTTGACATTTAAGCAAAAAATGAAGAAAGAAATTCAGCCAATTTCCACCCTAAGGTGAGAGCTGCAGACCTGAAACAGGGTTCAGACCAAGTGGATTGGTGCAAACAGGCCCCCATATCCAAAACTCTACCTACAGCCACCCCAACAGGGTGTTAAGGGCAGTTGTTCATGTGAATTATACTCGTATAAATGAGGCATGAACTTTTGTCCTGATAATACAAGGACCTAATGACTATAACATAAGAAATTAACTTACCTCCTCACGCTCTTGTTCCATTTCCTCACATGTCAATGCTTGCTTCTTTGCCACATTCTCTTGTGTTTGTTCGGTTATCTATAAAAGGTCACAGAAATATTAGTTAAATTACTATCTATTATAATTACCATACCCAGACTAAAAAGAGAAGCAAAATGTACATTTGCAATAGGTTTCCCTCATATTTCAATTTTTTTATCAACAATGGTAAGGATAAAGTAAGTAATCAACTAAGCTTACTCGGTAAATTAAAGCAGCATGTTTAAGGCTGCTAATGTCTTGTGAAGCTGCCGTAGACCCATTTTGTTCTGGTCCACGTGAGCCTTTCGCAAAATGTTTCTTGTCTAGCTTTTCCAAATGTGTGTGCTGCGTAAAACATATACAGACATTGAATATATGTTTTTGAATTTATTTGATACTGAATTGCCGGAAAAACACAATCACCATTAAACCAATCTATAGCTACCCCATCAACATTTTGCAACATAACTATCATTTCATAGCTGTACCAGCCTTCACCACTGATTTGTCCTTCAATCTCCGTTAACTCCAAGTTTTGAGCAATAACCCATTTTCTTTTCTACTTGACTCCAAATCATAATCTCCTAATTCCCTTAGGCAAATTCTAGCAAGAGTCTGATGTAGATCAAATAACCCAGTAAAACAATACTCAATAATTGTCTGAAATTTCCACTTGCATGAACTCTAAATTCTGAATGTCAAAGACGTCAATAATCAAAGGAAGAACAAAAACAGAATTGAGGAAATTTTACCCGGTTGAATTCAATTTCCAAGGGATATTATGTAGCTGCGACAACACATCGAGGTAAGCAGAATATTCAATTTTGGTCCAAATTTAGAATGAATGTACTGATTGAACAATTCGTGCAGGTCCAGATGCCAACCGAAGGCTTCCTGAAAATGAATTGCAAACAAGTAAGACCAGATGCCAGAAAGAAAAAACATAATATAAAATAGAATATTAGTGTGTAACAAAAAGTGCCCAATTGACGAAGAGGGAGAGAGAGACGCCTCGCCACTGAACTCGATGATCGGTTCCTCCTTAAAGTAAAGCCTCACTCTCTTCATTAGCATCAACAACACGAGCAGCAGGGTGCTTTCTATGGTACACACGAATCTGCATTTATGTAATAATTACTTCAGTAAACATCTATTTTGGATTATATTGATCCCCTTTTGCTAATACAATAACTGTGAAAATCATTAAGATTTATTCCCGCTTCCAAGAAAAGGCAGGATTTGTGTAAAATTCCCGCTTAGCATTTTTTTGATTCAAGGTTACAAAGAAAGTGAAAATGCTACCTCCTTCAATATATCATAAAAAGCGCTAAAGACGTTAATTCCAGTAGCAGTTTGACCTCCGAGAGCTGCGGTTTCATCTTTCCTTGCATTATCTTCATCTTCATTTATCTCAATCTGAAGCTATTAAAAACAAACACCCAAAAAAAAAGTTTAAACCCTAACTCGATTTTGCATAAGATAGGGAGGAATTAAGAGCTTCTTGGTGCTGGCGATGATGGCATCGATATTATTCTGGACACGGTGGCTCTGATACAAGCGGTCTTTGCCGCTAGGCGGCTCATTTTGCAGGTCCTTCATAATGAGCTGCTCAAGCCACTCCACATCTTTGTGAGCAGCCCGAGCTACCTCGAGTAGAGTCGACAACATCTCGGATTCCGGTTTACTTAGCCGATTCGATCTATCTATGGTTTGTCTCACTCGGTCGATGTTTTGCAGTAGCAGAGGCGGTGCAGTGGTAGTTATATTTTGCGCTTTTTAAAGACCATTTAATTTATTTGTTTATAATAAATATTTCACCTAATTTGAAAATCTTTCGAACTCATTACCAGAATTGAAAACTAACCATGTTTATGTCCTTCTGCTTTAAAGACAAAACCCAAAACTTTTTCGCTTCAGGGAGACTTTCTTTAGAAAGGTATATATTCTATATATATATATATATATATAAAAATTAAAAATATTAAAAATTATTTGGTGTTATTACGGATTTTCATGGCTTGAAAAATTAGCATGCTGAGGTTTTAGGCTGTTGCAAAAAAGTAGAAGAAGGCAGAAACTAGCTGAATTGTGCAGGCCTTTTGCATGGTGGTTGTATGTAGATATAAATGTTAATGTGCTTAAGATCGGGAAATTGAGTTTGTAGCCGGCATTCTTTATAGGAAATGGGTGTGCTGAGTAAGTTAGCTTCATAATAGGTGTTATGAGTTATAATACTGAAGTATCTGTTATTGTTGTTCATAACAAAGTGGTGAATTTGTGATCTGCATCAAAAGAAATTAAACTGCTCCTTTTCATATGTTTATTAGTCGTATTGTTGCTATGTATGAAACTTCCCGGCTATTCTGCGATTGAAATGTCAGTGATTGGTTGCCCTTCGTGAAGGTTAGTTTGCATCGGAATTGTGATTGGAAATTGTAATAGTTTTTGCTGTGAGTCGTGTTCCCAAAGTCCAACCCAAGTGAGGGTCACCAGAGAAAAAGCAAAAAGCCACTGCCATTTTATGGAAACCGATGGTGTCAATCTTATGAAACGGATAATTAAGTGTTTACTCAGGGATTTTATTTTTCAAATATTCTGTAAGCTTGTTCAAGGGTTCAGCATTGTTACTTAAGTGTATAAGCAATGCATGATGCAAACTGTCGATTAGGTCTAATATCTGCCTTCTCTTTTGCTTATTAGTACCTGATTTCCTCCTGTCGGTTTAGTTCCTTGTCCAATTTCCTTCTTGAGCGTAAGAAGAATTCTTGACTAAATTTATCCTTATCAGATTTTTGGTATCAAAGGACAAATATTCTTCTTTTGAGTTAAATCGGCATAAAATGCTCTGGTTCTCCCATGCTCACGGGCTTGGGATAGAACTGATTAGTAATTGCACCAAGACGTATTTTCTTCATATTATTAATTACTCCAGCTCAAGTTTCATCGCGTTGAAATTAAACTCTACCATTTGAGAGAAATGGAATGTGTTTGAGCTTCTTAATAAATGCAGGATATGCTATTATTGTTCTTCGAGAAAGTCATTATTGTTCTCCATATGCGTTAGATGTATATTTGGAGTGATACTGAAATTTTGTAAGAATTTTCACTCATGCTCCTGCGTAAATAATAGTGAAACTCGTTTCTGGTTAAGATGAGATTTTAATGTCCAATAAAGAAATATGCGATCTGTGTTTAAGGATATGGGTTTCTCTAGAAAGCAACCAGGACTTTGAGGTTCAATAAAGATTTGTCTTGTTCGTTTTTGTCGAAGTTAAGTTTAAGTTCATGGAATAATATCCAATTGGTGATGCATTTACTTCTCTATTAGTTTTCTAATTCAGATGCACATTTTATTAAGGAAGTTTTTCTTCCTTTGGATCAGGCATCAAAAACTTGGAGCTGTTACCTCCGTCTTAAAGCATGAAAGAGCTTTAAGCTGCAAATCTTTGGTTTTGGTCGGAGCTGTCATATTCATAATACCTAGGTGAGGAAGAAACACGTTAAAGTTTGTCAGAAATTATGGAGTGCAACAAAGATGAGGCTTTCAGGGCAAAAGAAATTGCTGAGAGGAAGGTTACCGAGAAGGATTATGCTGGAGCTAGAAAGGCTCAAAACCTGTATCCTAGGCTTGACGGTATAGCCCGGATGTTGACAAACACTTGATGTGTACATTTCTGCGAAGAATGAAGTGAATGGGGAAGCGGATTGTTATGGTGTGCTCGGTATGAATCCATGGGCGCTGATGAGGTTGTGAGAAAACAATAAAGGGAGCTGGCTCTGATGCTTCACCCTGACAAAAACAAGCTGGTAGGTGCAGATGGAGCTTTTAAGCTTGTTTCAGAGGCCTGGAGCTTGTTATCGTATCAGGCTAAGAGATTAGCGTATAACCAGAGGATAAATTTCAGGGGAAGACAACAGAAGTTTCGTACTCACAGTGGGGTTTCGTCAATGTCACCCAGAGCAAATGGCTTTCACGGTTCTAGTTCTAAGGTAAAGTCACATGCTAGGACTCAGAACGGTAATATCCGGGTAGGTCAAACCTATATTCCCAGGCATAATTGACGAATTAATGCTGGCAGTAATAGCAAATCTTCCTCATCAGGGGGTGGGTGGCGGTGGTAAATAAACTTCAAAACTATAATTGAGAAAAGAATTTTTTTTCTTAATAAATGTCAAAATTTATGCTACACAGTTCAAAATTTCACCCAGAATGGGGTAAAAAGTTCAAATAATACATGATTTCACAAATGGTACAAGATAAGATCTATATTGACATTGTTGGTCTTGGTCTGACTTAAGGATGGCATATGTATGGGATCAGTTTAATTGAAGATTGGTTCCTCCATGTCTAAGCAGAGTTCCCATATCTTATGACAATGGTTGGGGGGGGGTGTGGAGGGAACTGCGAAAAATTATATATAAATAATCACCTGTAGTGTGCTTAAAATACACTTTACAGAGATTCTTCCTCTACAATCAAGCAGATACAGCTACAGATATGAGTGCTATTAGTTTAAGTTAATAGTAGCTCCCCCTCTTCCTGTTGTTCTTGTTGCTCGGGCAACCCTGCTTCCCGATATGGGAGAAGAATGCGTTTTATTTCTTCCGCAGTAAGTGTTTCATACTCCAAAAGTGCATTTGCTAATGCATGCAATGCCTTCTCGTGCTGAAAAAATTGTCAAACAAACTGTTGAACTAGAGTACTTGCGGCCAACAGAAGTGTGATTTGTTGATAAAATGCACAGTGATCAGGGTTTAATCCTAGTACCTCAAATACCATTAAAAAAATTTTGCAGTACGAAATTTTGATTACTCGTGGCTATTTCACTTTTCTACTAGCAATTGAAAGTATTACCTCAGATATGACTTTAAGAATTACTACCATGGATGAACAACTTAAAGAAACAAATATTTCTTCATACACGTTCCTGAAATCTTTGAAGCTAGGATCCTACCATTCAGGTTTCATTGTAATTCCTTGTTATAAATACGGTTTCTTATTCCTTTATCCAGAAGAAAATTACAAAACAGAGGGGTTTCACGAACATACCTTCTTTAATAGGGCTTTCACACGATCATATGCTTCTCTTAGAAGCTTTACAACCTGCATAACAAAATAAAAAAATTAAGATTTTCAAAAGAAAATTATACTCATCAGTACTCTTAACTTGCAGAAACATACTTCAGCATCAATGCGAGACTGCATTTCTGAACTTGGTCGCTCTTTAATATGAACCGGTCCAATTGCATCACTCATCCCACAGTTTGATACCTAGCATTGAAGTAAAAGCCATAAGCAAGGAGAAATTAAATAGAAAGGGAGCCTTTCTCAGAGTGAACAAAGAAGTCCAGCACATTTCGCTCCTTCGGTACAATATTACTCGGTTTTGGTTAATTCTTTACCATATCCCATATATAACTTACTACGAGCTGGAAAGACAAATATAGAAATGGAAAATTGCGGATTAAAAAATAATTCAAAACATACCATATATTGAGCAAGCTCTGTAGCTGTGTGCAGATCACTACTTGCCCCAGTTGTGATATGGTCCCGACCAAAGATGAGTTCTTCTGCAACTCTTCCTCCCATACAAACATCGAGACGAGCTAATAATTGCTTCTTACTGACTGACGTCTCATCACTTGAAGGCAGCTGGGTAACCATTCCCAGAGCAGATCCACGGGGCACGATTGTAGCCTTGTGGATTGGATGTGCACCCTCAGTATTGAAAGCAACAATTGCATGGCCACTCTCATGATAAGCAGTGAGCTGAAGTTTTGTGTAATAAAGTCACCAAATAAGGATGATCCATTTTGGATAACATAAAGTTTATCTTGAAAACCTAATGAACTAATTTGTACACTGACACATTGCACAAATAGGAGCCCAAATACAGCCTAGTTGCAGCTAAAAAAGAACTTGGTAAATAATTGGCAATTTATCCAGGTGAATTGAATCTAGAGACATCTTACTTTAAAGTTTAAAAATGAAGGATAATCCTTAATTATGGCCATTTATCTTCATATCCTAAATTCAGAAAAATTTTCTTGGGCAATCTTTGTTGTTATCATTATGGATGGGCCCTTCTACATCTTTGTTTGTACTAATTACAGAGTTAATGATTGGATTTATACAAGCAAATCACAACCCGAGTTCTACACCCAAAGCAATAATAAAAAATGTCAATACCTTCTTTGACTCTTCCGATAGAAACATTGTTTTACGTTCGGTACCCATGAGTATCCTGTCTTTAGCATGCTCCAACTGTGCAGCAGTCAATTCCTTTGCACCTTCAACTGCAGCTTTAATTGCAGCAATGTTTACCAAGTTTGCTAGATCTGATCGAAAGAATAACAGTTAAAAGTTAAAAAGAAAATATGAATGTTCAGAGGAACTAAAAACTTGTTTCACTTTATGCAGAAAAGCTTACCTGCTCCATTGAATCCAGGAGTACCACGGGCAATTGCTTTAACATCTACATCATCAGACAAGGGTTTATCCTGTAGGTAGAGCTCCAAAATCTCTTGACGACCTCTTACATCTGGATTAGGGACAACAATCTAAAAGATGGGTTCTATGAGTCTTCTCTCTAAAAGAGAATAGAATGTGAAAAAACCAAATGTCTATCCTACAAGAATAACAATAGTCCACAGACAAATTACGTAGCAAGTCCTTGGGAAATTAAATTTTGCATACTGAATATTTCAATGACTTGAGTAACCATAAAATGGGGCAGAATTTCTGACAATGAGCAAAGACCAGCAGCACGGGGGAGTAAGGAGGGTGTGCCGTGAGGAACGAACTCTAATTGTCGTCACTGGTTCCTCTAAGAACAACTTCCAACATAAAGTCCCAAACACCCAGGACTCAACAAAACACTAATGACTGGAGCACTTACATGCCTGTCGAATCTACCAGGTCTTGTCAAAGCTGGATCAAGAATGTCAGGTAGATTTGTTGCAGCCATCAGAATTATTCCCTAAGAGATAGATAGAGGTTAAACAAATTCAAAATGCAAAAAGGAATTACCAATATTACAAACTTGTTTAAATGTACCTCATTCTGTTCAAAACCATCCATTTCGACAAGCAGCTGATGTAGCGTTTTTTTGGTATGACCTTCCCATTGCTTTCGTGTGGACCCAACAGCGTCTATTTCATCAATGAAAATGATGCAAGGGGCCTATAAAATATGAAACATTGTAATGCCATGGTCAGAAGTGTGATGGACATTGTATCCAGCAAGTAAAGTAATATCCAGAACCCAGTAATTATGAAAATCAACCTTTTTCTTAGCTGCTTGGAAAAGGGATCTCACACGCCGAGCACCAACGCCAACAAACCTGCCATAGAGAAAGAGAATGTCAGACTCGGCATCTGTAACACCACATAATCCCCACAAACAACCATACAGTATACAAATAAACACATGGAAATGTATAGGAAGGGTTGCCAAGCAAAGATGAAAGGAGAGGGTGGCTTACATTTCCTCAAATTCAGATCCTGCTCTATAGAAGAAAGGTACCCCAGCTTCCCCAGCAATAGCCTTCAAGTTTCCACAAATCAAATCTATTATTAGATGTATGGATATACACATATGCATCATACTTCAAAGGACCTTGCTAAACCACTAGTAGCAAAGTGAGCTTTTGTATGGTGGCTAAGTTGAGATGTAATGCGCAAAAACTCCCTGACTCATGTAAGTGACCTTAAGTGAGAATATAGAATGAAAACCTCACCTTGGCCAGCAAAGTTTTTCCAGTTCCAGGTGCTCCAGTCAAAAGGATTCCCTGAAATTTAGTTGTGAATGAGATAACACAACCATAAGATCAAAGCAAAAAAGAATTTTTCTAGAAGTGAATGAATCATAGGATACAAATTTCAGCACTCGTGATTCACATAAATATGCACAAGCATTCGCTATGGACTAAACAATAGACTGTAAACCCTAAATCACTTGTTAAAATTTTATCTCCCCTGTAAAGGAAAGAATGAAGAACAGAACCTGGCATCTCAAGCCAATACCTTCCCCAACCACCTGAGCAAACACTAAGCTGACAGGATTTCAGGCCATTTCTTGATATATTTGGTTCTGCTGGCATAGATACCATTGTTATCTTCTCTATTCTATTTCTATTCTACTTTATAGGATGCCCTTGATAAAATCTGAAATATAGAGGTACACAAGAAAGTCCAACAAATGAAGTAAAACTGACAGAATGAGACCTATTTCAAAAACCATATTATCTTGCACAAACCTTTGGCAACTTTCCCCCAAGGCGGGTGAACTTTGATGGGTTTTTAAGATACTCAACTACTTCCTCAAGCTCTTGTTTTGCATCATCACAGCCTTTGACATCCTTAAATGTTTTAACATTCTGCAAATAGAGTAATTAATGAGGAAAAAAAACAAGGCTTGGGATTATCTACTAATTTTTAGTAATTGGCCCTGGCCCATCCATACCAAAACCAAAGTTGCATTTCACTTGCATGGTCAGCAAACTCTTGATCATCATTTATCTAATGAAGGATGAATAATGCCAAATTATAATATTTTCCCTTTAGTCATGAATGCTTTCAATTATTCAGTAATTGCCCAAAGTTTTCATTTCTTATTCAACTGGTCCAATATAATCCACTTTCCATTCCATCCATGCCTATTGAAAATAGAAATCCAGCTTTCAAATGCAACTAAATGTCATAGTCTTGATTCTGAGAGCAAACAGAGGCATAGAATACTTGCCTTCTCTGGCATCACTTCTTTGTTCGATTCTTTGGGGGCATAAGAGGAACTTGATCCAACACCTGAAGTTCCTATTCCCCCCAAGCTTCCCACATACTTCTGAAGTGCCGCAACACCCATTAACCTGAAAAAAGCTTTCGTTTTGAATAAAATTAACAACCAGACGTTAATAGCAAGGACTGCCAAGTTATCAACAAAAAGAGAGAGTAGAAACTACAATCAGGGAATCCATACCAAATTAGTCCAACAGCAACAGTGAACAAGATAGTTGAAATAAGCTCCTGTGCAAATCGTGACCTGTTTGAAACTTTAGGATCAACCTAACAAAAGAAGACAGCATCACTATAAAAAATAGTAGCAAAAGGGTTCTAAGGGGGAAGAGTAGAATAATCCAAGTTGTGGACAGGCTATGATAGTCCATGTATCATAGTACAAGAATCGACTAAGCTAAAAAACCATAATGTCCCCCACACAGAACAGTAAACGACAAAGCCTTACCATCACCACATGCAATGGATGCTTCTGAGAAATTCCAGGGCTCAAAAAGGGCTCATCCAAATTCCCAGACGCACGCTGCTTCAATTCTTGCAACTACACTTAAATTTTAATGGATCAGATATGATAAGTCTTTCGGTGATATTGAAGCATTCATTCATATTGAATTATTTTCAAACATGAAAGAAGTACTTTATCGACCAATTCATAGGTCCGACAGAACTCAAAATGTCAAAGAGATAACATTGGTTCGACCAAGTTTGACAATTTTAAAGTAAATGAAAAGTTGAATCAAATTCAAATACAAAACCAAAGCCACGAAGTACGGCATTCTTACCAAAGTAGGAAGACTAGAAGGCTTCCCAGTTTGTTCATCCGGAAGATATTCAGCAATGGCATTAGTGACTACCAGAGCTCGAAGATATTCGGCAACTCCTCGACTGTCTACCGCGTGATCCCTTTGCTCAAATCGCTTAATCACAGATTCAGGACTGTTTTAAATAATAATAATAAAGTCAAAGATTAGAGAGATAAAAAGAAAATGTTTCGAAATTAATCAACAAAAGTCAAGCTGAAAGAAAAACCTGTGCTTATTAAGCTCAGCTAGCAAAGCACTTTGCTTAGCAGCATCTTTGGGATTGGCGTCGGCTTCGGCAATCAACCGGTCAAGCCGTTTCTGCTGACGCCAAAACGGCCACCAACTGAACCAATCCAAAACCATCAATTTCTCAATTCCGTTTTTTATCATGGTCCAAACTCCCATCAAAAACACCATGGCAGGAATTTTGCTTTTGAGCCCTTCATTTCCCACCAATTTATCACTCTGCGCATCGCTCTCCACCACATTCTCAGCTTCCCCGTAGATGTTATTCACTTCAATTCCCTCGCTCTCATTCTTAAATCCATCCACGGCAGAGCGACGAGCTTCAGTATCCGAAACTAAAGCTTCGGAATCTTCAACATGAGAATCCAATCTGGAGTCGGAGTCAACATTGTCGGGGCGCAATGCACGAGGGATTGAAAAAGGACGGTGATATAATCGGGTATATAGGAAAGCCGATGAAGGGCCAAAGAGTTTGGGAAGAGAAGAAGGATTGAAAGAGAGTTTTGAAGAACGGTGAAAGCGTGATTTTGGAAGAGGAAGGGAAAAGGAAGGATTACAGAGCAGTGAAGCTTGAAGAGATACGGTCATTGCTTAGGGTTTTACGAGAGAAACTTGTTCCCCCCTCCTTCAGCTTTTTTTTTTTTTTCTCCCAACTGTGGGAAGGAAAAGCAAAGGAAGCAGGGAGTTAAGAGCAACCCACGACCACGAGATTGGGAGAGAGGATGCTAGATTGATTGAAACTAGAGAAACCTTATCTGTCGATTGATTGAAACTGCCGCCGCCTTCCCGTTTGCTTGTGCCATTGACCCTTTTTTTTTTTTGGTTCTTTTTTAACAGGAGTTAATATCCATTGTAGCGTTAAACCTTAAGCATCATCTGTGTTCGCTTTTTAACTTAAAAAGCGTATGAATCGAATTTTAATATTAACATTTCGTATCAATAAAATCTTTCAATTAATAAAATTATTAAAATAAATATTAAATTATAAGTGCTGCATATTAATTAGATCTTTTAATTAGTAAAATTATTAGCACAAATACTAAATTACAAGTGTTGTGTATCTAATTGCTTATATGATTACTATTGATGTATCATCTATCATGTCTCTGATTACTGACCCGATTATCACTCATATATCAAACATATGATATCTATCATTTAACATTTTGACCGATACAAAACGTAAAATCGAGATTTAATTAATATATTTTAAAATTCAAATTAATATAAAATGTTCTTTAAAATTCAAGTAGAACATTTATTATTATCAATTTTTTCAGTTCAAATGGTAACAAATATTTTCGAGATCAAAATTAATAATTTTGTTAAGAAATAGTAATTAAAACTTGAAATTAGTTCAATTTTTTTTTTTAGAAGTGTTATCTTCTTTGTAACCCTCACAGGACACAAACCAAGTAGCACTCACGGGAGCTAGACAGAATATTACCGTCTTTGAGTACTTAAAAACTCATCTTCAAATGACAAAACTCTGTGACCAAAATGCTCAAAAAAAAAACCTTTAATATAAGTAAAGATGATGACGGAATCTTAATATATAAGATGACACGAGAAAAACGTCTTAAAACCAGTGACGATAAAAACATTTAGCAAATTAAGTGCTACATCTTTTATATAAAAATTATTTAATTAAAAATATTTAACATAAATTTAAAAGAAAACATAAAAGAAAGAATTCCAAACATTTTTTTAAAGCATCGAGAATAATAAATTAAAAGCCATCCTTAAATTATCCAAAAAAAATTAATATCCTCAAGTACTGCAATATCTTTTTCGTTTTGCTGCACGATATGTTTAGTTAAACTTAAAAACATTCAAAATCCGCCTCTGCCTCAACCTCCTCTCCCTGACCTATAGTCTATATCATCACTCCCTTCTCTTAAGCTTCCTCTATCTTCCCCATCCAGCTCTTCAAGAAATGAAGTGGGAAGCAACCACCATGTGCCAGCTGAGCCACCCTCCACCCCACCACGTCAACTCAGTTTTAATATATAGGGTAGATTAGATGATATTACATCTGATTGGGTCTGTAAGGAGGCACCGTCCCAGCTGGTGGCATGCCACTGAGGCTACCCGGCATTTGCATCATTCCGGGAGTCATTGGCGGCATCGAGGCTGGCGTGTAAGGATGATTAGTCATCTGAACCGGCATGGATTGCGGCACTGCCAGAACACCTGAGGCCCATCCAGCTGAAGGTTGAGGAGGCATCACAGGTTGCCCTAAACCCATAGCATACTGTGTCCCACTGTATTGATGAGCAGTTTGACCCATTGTTTGAACCGGCCGTTGGCCGAAAACCGAAGGTTGTGGGTTAACCATGGCAGGGGCGGGGATTGTATAATCTCTACTTCTATCATTGTTGACCTGTAAATGAATAGACCACCACCATATTAGACTAATACATAGGCCTTTTAAACATTAATGCTCATTTTGGTAGGAAGGGAAAAAAGAAGCATGGAAAAAATTTCCAATCTAATGGTCAAGCTACATAACAAGAAGTGCTTTGCTTCCCACCAATTGGCCTTAAATGTAAGTTACAAAATCAATCAATGTAATGCGACATAGCATGAAAAAACGACAACCAGGAAAAGTGCCAGGAAAATGTGAGGCCATCATTTTGTCAATAAGCTAAAACTTACAGAGAATATTGTGTTTGTTCCTCCTTTAGTTGTTGAGTGTATTATGTAGAACAAACACATGAATAACAACAAATTATCACATCAAAACAAACAATTTAAATGACGGTTGGTAAATGGCATTGTCCAAAACTCCAAATACCTTTATACTAAGATCAGTGTGGCGCGAATATGAGATATGCAGCTTGCAAAACCCTCCATCATATATGCAGTGCCCTTCCAAGGCCTCCTTGGCAACAATGGCGGTCTGAACATCTGCAAGCACAGAACAATAATTATTTAAATTCAATGGATAACAAGAATAATGAGTCCAACTCTTTCCTATTTTTTTACCAGTACCAGATTTTTTTAGGCCTAATTTAAAACAGGATAAATAAACATGTTTGGACATTACCTGGGTACTGAATTAAAGCCTGCAGGCCACCGTTCTTATCAAACATGGCAATCTTTTGAACAGGGCCGAAAGCAGAGAAGACCTAAACATAGGTGAGAAGAAAAAACAGAGAAAACGGCAAATAGTTGGTATGAGTTGAGGTACTAGACTGTCAAACAAACAATGCTTCGAGTAATTGTAAATACCGTGCGAAGCACATCCAAGGTAACAGCATACTGCATGTTCTCAATGGATGCAAGTAAAACGTTGCTCTCAGGTTCTAGTTTTTTCCCATCAACACCCAAACTTATCTGCAATGTTAACAAATGAATCCCGTTAATAAACAAGCAAAAGAGTAAACCAATACTTTAGAACCCAGCATTGTAAAGCAGCATTATTCATCTCTTAGCAGAAATAAAGGTTCACAAGAATTGAATCTCGATGCACGAGACATCTTGCATGAGAAAAAAAAATCAAATATATAAACATTTTAATAAATTTATGGGAAGTTGGGCTAAAACCACTAAGGCTTTGTGCCCTAAACTGTACACAGTAAATAATTCACGGAGAACCATATTCAAATTCTAACAACTGTTAAGAAATTCAATGGTCAACAGCACGTTCTTAACCTGGCTGTTTCCGTCTATAGCTGAAGGAGCAACAGGAAGATAGGGATTGGTATAGTCCCTGAAAATAAAATAAAAAAACGAAGTGACCAAACAATAAATGTAATAGAGTAGAAAAAAAGGGAGACAACTAGCAGAGATAAGAGCAGCAGTCCACTAAATGGCAAAGCAACAAAGCATGAATGAGAAGTTCAGATACGCAAAAAAAAATTCTAACTGCCATGAAAATCATTGATTCATAAGCAATGCCAGAACCGATTAATACTTGAATTGGTACATATGATACGATCAATAATCAGATACAAAGGAGAGACATTATAAATACCTGCTCCGGTGGCTCTGAAATTTCACACTCAAATCTGTGTGGGCAGAATATGTGATCCTAAGTGTACAAGGACCTATATTTTCAGAAAGCAGATACCTGAAACCCAGGAGAAAGTCAGTCAGTAGATACTGTGTAACAAAAACAATAGTCACAAAAGAATAACATAAGCTGAGAGATTAAAAGCTTTGCCCGCGGAGGATGTTAATGTTATAGGAACTGCACTTTAAATCCAACTCAGGGAGTTTTCTATATACTTTAACAAGGACTAAAAGAATGTACACAACTGGGATATTGCAAAACTAAACAGAAACAATAGTCAGAAGCTTAAGGGTCCAGTAGACGTAAGTGCTCAATGCAAGTGCACCACGTTTACAGCTATATGGTCCATAATAGTTGGACTCAATACCGTGTCTAACAATTAATACAACTGTCACCTAGGGATTATTCGTCCATCCAAGGCATTTTTTGCAGACGTGGCTGTTTCTGCATCTGAGAACTGCACCAATGCCTGCAAAAATAACAGGTAAAACATGAGCTTATTTTCAAAGGCTGAAGCAAACAAACTAAAACCAAAAGAAGAGATTTAATTTATTGACCTGGAATCCAGCTGTCTTCTCAAAGGTAGTAATTTTATGCACAAAACCAAAAGCTGAAAATACCTGCATTATTAACTACTTTAAAAAGATGAACTGAAAAATTCAGGTAAAAGGAACTCCAAAAAGCAATTACAATCTGCAACACCGTCAAACAAATTTTCCAGAAAATAATGAATGAAATGAGTCCAACATATCCAGTTCTTCAGCAGAGAGACAGAAGCAATAGAACTTATTAGAGAATAAAAAATACAGCTTGACAATTGCAGTGATAGGTTAAGCATTTCATATATCCAAAGGAGGTTAACGATATAAGTCCATGTAAAATCAATGACTGCAGCTGGGCACTAGAATGCCGCGAGAGATGAAAAGAACAATTGATGAAAGAACCAATCAAGTAGTTCAATTTTTATCAAGTTTTCATGCAATAAAGAACTCTCTCAGATTCAATGTCCAAAATCTTATTCAATCAGTATTCTTTTCTAAGGCTAAAGGAATGTTCTACCTACTTCACAAATAAATGGAAGAAAACTGCAGATGCAGGGAAAGATACTAATTTCTCAAGCATTTAAGAATGCTAAAAGCTCATTAACAAGGAAGTCAAAGGCAAGAGTTGCAATAAGTACGAGGTCCTAGAATGAGTCAAGGAAATGGGCAGAAAGGAGCTCTCACTAATTGAGGACTAAAGATAGGCACCCTAGAATATATATATATATATATATATATAGGATCTGTCTTTCTATATGATAAAGTTATAGTAAGCCAACTTCAAGATCGGGCCCTAAAGACAATTGTACCTTGTAGATTATATGGTTCCTTAAGAAAAATAACAACTGCTCTTTAGCAGAATAATACCTCTGCAAATAATTAACTCACTTTCCAATAGCAGATATAACAAATAGTTATGTAAACTTGAAAAAAAATAATAACAATTAGACTGTGACAATTAGCAGCCTCATATTATTCCTATATGATTAGGACTATATTAATAGTACAAATTATGTTGTATTCTAAAATAGCAAGTGATAAGCATGTTTGCATTAGCTGAAAAGGGGCAGAAGGATCTTTCAATCTTCACAGGATATTATAGATGATAGTCATTCATTCATTTTGTGAATAAAGGATAGAAGTGGACAAAAACAGTGCTGATTACACGGATGATCAGCTACCTAATCAGGGGTCATCTATGCAAATTTTCTATAAAAGAACAGCCAAATTAGGGAGAAACTTGCCTCAAGCATCTTTGGTTCTACTAAGATGGTCAATGATTCACCAAAGCAAGCACCTCCCTTAAAATTACCATGTATTCAGGGCTCTAAGACACTAGTCGGTACATTACTTCACCTGAGTGCCATGACAAACGAGGCACTTGACTAGACTAGACTACCATGCTCATGTTGAGGAGTGAAGATTTTGACAGTCAGTAAAGCTAGCATCAATTTTATCGCCAAATATGTAATACAGACCATATGTGAAAATTTGTAAATGGATCACAAACTTCACCGCCAGTAGCAGAACAAACAAAACCATAGTGACACAAGACATAGGAAAAGTCCGAGGGAGATGGATGCGCATGAAAGAAGAAATGGAAAAAAAAAATCCTATACGATAGGAATAGGAGGTAAGTAAGGAAGATTAGGGAAGAGAGAGGCAGTGTTTAAGGAAAGGAGAAAGGAGACAAACAGACATGTGCTCTTTCTCCCGATGCACTAAGCTGCCATTGGAGATAATTCCCTTGATATAATCCTGCTGATCCATTCACATTCATGTCAAAACACGAAAAGCCCTTCTTTTCACGAAAGTGCAAGACAAAAACAACTCAACCCTAGTTATTACATAAACTCATATCAAACAAGTAAATAGAAATACTAGCTTCAGGCCTTCTAAACCAAAAAGACAAACAGACCAAGGTCTTCCTTACCAAATGCAAGACATCAATGGAAACAAGCCGAGCATCTTGGCCTTCGATTGTTACCAACAGAACATTTCCGGCAACATCGGCGGTCGTTTTGTTATTTACAATCTCTTGCCTGTTAGAATATTGTAGGTAAACCGTCTTGCCCCTCACTTGAGCAGGCTCTGAAGATGAAGCATAATATGATATCATAGCAATAGCCTGATTCAAATCAGCCTAAGAAAAAAACGATAAGGAAATGTATAGAATTACTAACATTATTGAAATAATAGGAAAAAATTGAAAAAAAAAATGATTAAACTTACGAATTCAATGAAAGCTTGATTACGATTGGCTCCGACGTTGCACTTGGTGTTGACGACCTTGCCAAATGGCTTCCCCAGCTCAATCAACTCTTCCTCCGTACACTCCCATGGCAAGTTTCTCAAATGCAGGACCTTAGATGGGGGTTGAGTGTAACGGAACTGCGGCTGACTTGATACGGAGGCCATTCAGTTAAGCGACCGACCCCTCTAGAAATCTATGCCAAAAGAAAGGGAGAAAAAAAAAGATTCGAAACCCTAAATGCCCAAAATTTCAAAATATAACAACATTAGAGTTTTAACATCAAATCAAAATACACCTCTATAGATTGATGAAAACAAGCGGAAGTACGGGAAATGGACGGATTTGAAGACAACCTTTAAAAAATGAAAATCAAAGAGAAAATACGCTAGGAATTTTCCGACGCTCGCCGGGTACCTTATAATTTCATATTGGGGCCATTCAATATGATATACTTAACTGATATAGAATTATTTTGTAAAATATATAATTATTATATTGTTACGAATTTTATTATTGCAAGTCTTATCAGCATTTTTTTAATATTAAAATAAGTTACTATTTATAGTATAGTTAATTATATTGAAAAAGTATTTTACTATTATTTTTATTGTCATTAAATCAAAAAGTTATAAGCTATTTTTTTAATTTAAGGTGGAAAAAATTGATGGTTAATGAAGAAAATCATATACATTAGTAGTAGACATTGAAGGGCCGGATTATTTAAGTAGAAAAAATTAATAGTTAATTAAGAATTTCATATACATTAGTACTAGTAGAAATTGATAAACCGAGTTAGATTAATATCAAACCAATGATAGACAAAAATATTTTGATATATTTGTTCAAACCCAATTAAAAATATGAATTT
>JBBYHO010000022.1:4608245-4638912 GCA_038382025.1 Adansonia gregorii | reverse complement strand
TTGTTGCAATTAAAGGGTTTCAGTGGGGCCTGTTTAGACTAAAAAGCAAAACCATTACATCTTTTTCCCCTAGCTAAGAGCCCAACAATTAGTCCCAGCAAACTTACACAGCATCCAGATCCTAACCTAAAACTGTTTGGGCTCAGGCTTGCCCAACCTCATTCGGTTCTGATAATAAAAACGTCTATACCTGTAAACATCGTTGGCCAAATTTGCGGTGGCAGTATGAACGTTAAATATTTACACCTAAAATTTACATAAAATTATATATTTATTAATAAAAAGCAATTTAAGTCGATTCGTCGAGAGCTAAATACAGTTTGGCATGAAATTGCAAGTCTCACTCTCTCACTCTCGACTTTGAAAGTTGAAAAGCTAGAAAGTCTTTCGAAGCGCTATTAAATGGGTTATGATTATTGACATTCACCATAGCCTGCCACTTCTCTCTCTCTGCCTAGTCTTTTTCTTTCATTTTTCTCTTCTTTTCTCTATATTATTACCTATCTTAAGAGAGAGACAAAAAAGATTGTTACTTTTATTGATCAATTCCAAGCATTACCAAAGAAGAAAAACATCAAGGAATTCAAAAAACAAAATGGCAGTTTCAGGGATTTCTTTGGGGTTTTTCGCTGTTTTTGTTATCGGTTGCACCATTGTTTTACCCATGGCTCAGTCACACTCAACCTCTCCCTCTCCTACAACCCCAAGCGATGGTAGCCCTTCTTTTTTATTTTGAATTAATTTCTTTGTTTCCCTTCTTATACGTGCTATTGCATGCTAAATCATTACCTAGATCAACTGCCCTTTAAAAATGATCTCCAAATTAGTTCTTCATCAAGGATTTAACCAAAACATTAGCAATGATTCCTGAAACTTAGAATTAAAGAATACACACAACAAAAAAAAAATTTATTGACGAGTGTCCTAAGAGCATTTTTTTTAAATTAATTAATATATATTTATTATAATGTTATTGTATTAAATGTAATAATTGATAATTCTTTTCATGGTGTTCAATGTATTCAAGGAAAACATTACTACACATAAAAACCTTTTAAAAAGTGTTATAAATTAAGCATTTTGGTTTTTCTTTACTTAAATTCATTATCAAAATCTAAATCAAAGAAAATACTTACTAATGAATATCAAAACCTTCCTGCAATTTTCTGAAAAATGTCTCATGCATATATAAAAAGATGGATGATTATATTAACATTGATGTCGTAACCCTGTATTGCTGCATGCAAGACGCAGGCACTGCAATTGACCAAGGAATAGCATATGTACTCATGTTGGTAGCTTTGGCGCTCACTTACCTTATTCACTAATTTGCCAACCACATTGACCTAATCATGAGTCACATTTTACGTTCGTCAGTAATAGTTTTCTCGTTTGGATTTTTCTTTTTTTGATGATTAGGCTGGAACTTAAGAACACTAAAGTCGCTACGTTCGATCATTTTAATTCTATGGCAAATGTGTGCATGCAGTGTTTAGTTAAGACAGAAGTGATTTAGGAAGAAGAATTTGGAGGAATGCTAGGAGTTTGCTTTTTTTTCTCTTGTTCTTTATTAGAAAAATTTTGGCAATTCCATTTATGCTTGTCTTTCTGGTTATTCTTTCATGTTAATTTGTTAATTTGTCAACCGTATCTTATGTTATTGCATATTTGAGGAGAGTGTCAGATGTTGTTGTATATTCAATCTGGATATTTTCAATTGTTAAGATTATTTTATGTATTTAAAAGATCATATACCATTACCCATGTTTAAATATATCTTGAACACAGTTATCCATAATTTAAAATAAATCCAAATAACAAAAATCATATTTTTGTCTTTGACCATAATATGATAAACATATAACATATATATCTATTCATGTTTGCGAAAAAGGCACTCCCATCTTTTTTCTGATATTTCTACCGGGCTAGATTAAATCAATAAATTAAAACGAATCAAATCAATCGATTGATTTTTTTAGACTATGCTTAATGGATATTTTTAGTTCATAATTCTCTTTAGACTCTAATTCTCCATTTCTATAAGTACAAGAATTCTATTATTCTTTTCCAGTTTTAAATCTCTCAACAACAATCTCTTACTCCGTAAATCTATTAAAAATTCATAAATCGTCTAAGGGATTTTTCTATTTGATTTCTATGTTATGTATGGCCGTGCCTAAGAGCATATCGGTTGAAGTAGATTCTTCTTTTTATCGATCAATCAAAACCCCTTCCCAAACTGTACAAGCTCCTTCCAAAGTATACAGCTTTCTGGATGTAGAGGATGATATTTATACAGATGGATATATATCGAATAAGTCTTATTGTATAATTTTTATATATATTGTACAATGAAGTACCACATGAGTGGATAAATAGGAATCCAAATCTGCCGAACCACTCATGTTATGATCTTCTACATCCTAGGCCTTCCCGTTCCGTTATCTGACTTATGTTCTTCATGTAGCATTCAGACCGAATGACTGTATGAAATTACGTCGATACTTTCACATATTATGGGTAACGTAGGTGACATCTCTATTTTTATTCTTTTTAATATATCAGGCTAGTAATTTCATACGCATATCAATTTTGTTGAGAATACTCTCGGAAACTTGCTGGCTTGTTCGGGCATTTTGCTGGAATTTTGTATTTAAAATTTCAACTGGTGTTTTAACAGTGGGAAATTTTAACGATTTGTGTTTTAATATTCGTGGAAATTTAACTGTATTTAGAGATACCAATTAAGATTTTTTATTGTTATCATATTTATTTTAAAATTTTATAAAAATAATTAATTTGATATAAAAGGTTTTTTTTAAATAAAAATAAAAGTTTTACGTAGTTAAATAGTGCTTATAAGTATTTATTTGGGAATGTGTTAATTCGCTTTAGCCGCCCCCATAGGCCAAATGCTAATGTGTTAATTGCTCTGTAGGGATTACTTCATTACATATACTTATTGGACTATTCATATTAGGAAACCAAGATTATTTCTGTGTGGAACTGTGGGTGCGTATTTTGTATGGGGGAAAGTTGCATTGCATTTGCATGCCAGTTTGTGATTCCCAATCTTTCTGCCTTGTCTTCAGCCGAGACAGCCATTTTCAGTTTTTCATTTAAACTGAGATTAGGTTTTTTTTTTTTAGATTATAATAATAATTGAACCAGATTTTCAGGCACTATGTTTTCTCATCCCACTCGTGGGCACGACCTATTTGTCGAAAGTAGCACCAATTATTTTAATCTATTAGATCTAGGGGAGTTCGGAGTTTGTACTCAGATTTCTGCTATAAGTTGGTAATTAATTTTAACAAAGTAAAAAATTTCCATGGTTAAATAATATTAGACAGAAAAACGACATACGTCACTATGTTCTAAGATTTTTTTTCTTCTTCTTTGATAAAGAATATCGTGGTTTTGGAATATACGGCGATGAAAAATCAGATCAGTAGGATTGATTCAATCAAAATTGAAAAGTTTATACGGTCTAGTTTAACCAGTAAAAAAGGGAGAGAATTGAAAAAAAATTTTGAATCCCATAACATCTTAGATTTGAACAAGAAGTCGTATCAATATATCAAAATCCATATTTTTATTAATTATTTATTATATTTATTTTTTATTTAATATTAAAAATATTTTTTAATATTTAAAATTATTTTAATTCAAATTAGCTTGTTCAATTGATTCAAATCAATAATCGAAAGTTACATTAATTTAACTTTTGATCCGATTTTTTAATAATAACAATAAGAAAAGAGTTTGTTAAAAATAAACTAAATCCTAATTTCTATGTTCTAAGAGAAGGTTCAATCAATTGTTGTTGTTATTATTATTATTATTATTAAAATAATTTTGATGTGTGCATCTGTCACGGAATCATTACACTCTTCTCAAAATATATGTTTGATAGGATGTGCAGCGCACCCGCTTATATGCCTAAAGACCTTCCTTTTCTTATCCGATGTGAAATTAATGCACTCTGTCTACTTTTTTAGAGCGCTCGATGTGACATTCTCTCTCACTCAATCTCGTGATGCCCTTGTTACGGGCTTATCCACCATCTTTGCCTAGCCTACTCTTAGGGTGTTTGGTATGAAGTCACGGTTGATCCGCCCCACTTACCCCACCCTTTGGTGCGCTCGACGTAAAATCGAATGATCAAGGGTTGGCTCTGATACCCTTATCATGAGACCATTACCCTCTTTGCAAAAGATATGTCTGATAGGATGTGCAGCGTATCCGATTATATGCCTAAAGATTTTTCTTTTCTTATCCGATCTGAGATTAATACACCCTATCTATTTTTTTAGAGCACAGGCTTGACACGCATGATTCCTCAGTTTCTCACCCAATCTCGTAACGCTCGGCTTGTCCACCATTTCTGCTTACCCTACCCTTAGGGTGTTTGGCGTAGATTCACGGTTGGTCCACCCTGCTTACCCCACCCGTTGGCGCGCTTGACGTAAAATCGAATGATCAAGGGTTGGCTCTGATACCCTTATTATGGGACCATTACCCTCTTTGCAAAAGACATGTCTGATAGGATGTGCAGCATATCCGCTTATATGCCCAAAGACCTTCTCTTTCTTATCCGATGTGAGATTAATGCACCCTATCTACTTTTTTAGAGCACAGGCGTGACACGCATGATTCCTCAGTTTCTCACCCAATCTCGTGATGCCTTTGTCACGAGCTTGTCCACCATTTCTGCCTACCCTACCTTTAGGGTGTTTGGCGTGGAGTCACGGTTGATCCACCTTGCTTACCCCACCCGTTGGCGCGCTCGACGTAAAATCGAATGATCAAGGGTTGGCTCTGATACCCTTATCATGAGACCATTACTTTCTTTGCAAAAGATATGTCTGATAGAATGTGCAGCGTATCCGTTTATATGCCCGAAAACCTTTATTTTCTTATCCAACGTAAGATTAATACACCTTACCTATTTTTTTATAGCGCTAGCCGTGACACGTGTGATCCATCAATTTCTTACTATTTTTTCAAGATTTTTTTTAATCTTTTGAGATTTTGTGAGTTCTGATGGTAAGATATAGATAAGTTATTAAAATAATCATAATAAAAAATAATTTTATGCGTAAAATTTTTTAATTGTGGTATTGCAAGACATTAAAAACTCCTAGAAATATCAGACTTGAAGTACATCCGAAACCATTTAATAAAGAGCAGAATTTTATTACTAATTTACAATCGGCATGGTTGAAATAATTTCATTATTCATTTCAATAAAAAAAACCCCGAAAAAAGTGGTTCAGCTCAATATACTGAATATATCTAAAGAAAAATAATAGAATCAATTCAATTGGGAATGGACGGCTTTTAATGAAAAGTTTATGAATAAGTGAAAAATTAATTAAACTGATAAAAAATATTTTTTTTATTTTTTTATGTTTTTTAAAAATATTTTATTATATACGATATTATTTAAATTTTAAATTTTTTATATTTATATTTATAATTATTTTATTTAATTAATCAAATTGATTAAACTGATGATCAGATTTCAACCGATTTGATTTTTCATAACAACCATTGATATATATATATATATATAATAATAATAATTCTTTTGATTTTTGTTTTTCGTATAACTAAGTTGCAGGTTGCAGCAGCTTCGCTGTGCTTGTTTAACTGACACATATGAGCTCAACTTTCATTAGTAATGAGAAAATGGTCCAGTGGTGGGCATTAATTAATTAAAACATTTGTCCCTGCAGTCTGCAGCAAATCAGACCAAAAAAAAACAATACCGATTTATTGGTGGCATCGCGGGATCATGTTCGCCCATGGCGCTGGCGCCGCTCAAGGGAGGTTCTTCGAGAAAAACAGGGAACGAAAGCGACTCTTGAGGGTTTCAATAAGACACAGGGATTCATCAATGCTTTGCTTCGCTTGCTACCCATATATTTTGATTTCTTTGATTCATGAAAATAATGCTTATTTGCTGGTCTTAGTTTTAAAAATTTATTCAGCTTAATCGATTTTAATAATTTTAAAATTAAATTGATCGAAGTTTAGCTTCTAAGTGAAAGTGAGAAGGAAGAAGGATCCACATGGCGATCTCGGAAAAAGTACGTGATAAAAAAATATATTTTAAAATTATAATAAAAAAATATATTTTAAAAAATTTAAGTGTTTAATATTAATGTAAAAAGCTTTTACGGTAAATTAAAATATATTAAAAATATATATAATATAATACAAAAATTCTTATAATATTAAGATAATAGAGTATTTTTTCTCCAAAATATACAAAAGTCATAACTTTTTGATTTAAAATTTTCAACCATGATTTTAACCGTAAAATATCTATCTTTTTTTTATTCATTTGGCATTAATGTTGCAGTGGAATTGAACTTTTGATCTCAAAATTGTGTTATATCCCTTAGCAAGCTCAGCCTCATGACTCTTTTGTTGATAAAAAACTATTTTTATATTAATATTTATATATTTAATAATTAAATTTAAATAAAATTTATATTTATTAGATGAACATTGATTTAAAACTCACCGATTCAAAATTACAAAATCTCATAACTAAATACAATATAATAATTATCGAGTAAAATAAATTATCCATCCTTTGAATATGTTTAGTTTTTTTTAGTGTTTTTGGTCTATATGTTGATGTTTGGCTGCTTAATAAATGCACATTGCTTACTAAACCAAAACAGGGGATCAGTCATCCCTGCGAAAACACTTGCGTATTGTTTTCACAACCAAAATGATTCAAAATCAGATATGCTCATAAACAACCCTCAAAGTCAGAAAAAATTGGATGATGATCAAATACATGCACATAATACATGCATCGTCCCATCGAGCACTGCTGTTCCTGCTTCATATATATATATATATATTATATAATGTTCGATTGCTTTTACAATAGGAGCCGGTTAATGTTGGACTGTAAAATCCGTCTGTTTGGTTGGTGTTTCGATGATTCTGCAGGAACATTTGCCTTTGCAGTCAAAGAATCTTCGTAGTTTAAAAGCAACAGACCATTTCGCAGATAAAAGGCAAGAATTCAATTGCTCCTATAAAGATCTCGGTATGGCTTCAAGCTACCAGCCTCCAATCTAGATTTTGCTGCCTTTCTATGTAGGCGCCGCAAAGGAAAAAGGCCGAAAAAAAAAGCCAACAACTTCTGATTTGATAGTCATAGAGTGTTTATGTCGTGTTATTTTTTTATTTATTGTATAAATATAAATATAATAAATTTTATTTTAAAAATTTTAAATATAAATATAATAAATACATTATTAATTATATTTAAATATCTTCTATCATTTTATATTTATTAATGTGTTATATCAGTGTCGTGTTTTCATATTTTTTTTATAAGGAAGAAAGGGCTAATGCATGTGATATTAACTTCATAGAAAACAAATAAAAAAGAACTTTGGAGTTGCATCTTCAAAGTCGAAAAAGTGATTAGAAACCTAGTCGTTACATTAATAAAATTTTTCATCTTTATTCATTTTCATCATTTCTGCCTGAGGGTGAAATCCAGTCCGAAGCCCAAGTTGATGAAAGCTTATCCCTTAACTTGGAATATATAATTCAAAGCTCAATTGAAATTCATTGAACATAAATCAAACGACTCAAATATGCTTAATAAAAGTCCACTAAAGCTTATTTACCCAGTAAAAAAAGAGTTCAGATTTCATGATAAAGCTCAAAATTAATTATTTATGCTCAGATTTGAAAAAGCTTAATTGAGATTTTTGAATGGTTATTACAAATAAAAAAAACTCAATTAAGCTCGCTAAACTACTTAATTCTATCATTTAAATACTTGAATTTACTCAATATATGGTTTAAACTGCTCTAACTCTCAAATTCGAGTCTTTTTTTTCCCGAACCAAACCAAAGTATCTAGTTTACACCCATATTTCTACCAAACAAAACCCTTTCTTCATCACTGTATCAATAATTTGGCAAACTTGATTAACAAGTAATTACCATTGTTTGAACAACAACCACCACCGCCACCAACAAAAAATGAATAAAAAAAAAAGACTGGATTGACGTTAAAAGGTAGATTTAAGGAGATTTCTGGACATTTTTCAGATTTAGGACACAAAGTTTGTTAGTTCCAAAGTTACATAATCCATAAAACAAAAGAAAGCAACATTTTCCGTTTCTTCTTTTTAACTAATTAGGTCATGAAAGATGAAGAAACAAAACAAACCATTCATACATAAAACTAATTTAAAAAAAAAAAAAACACAGGGCCTCCCCTCGCACCCAAAGCTTGTTTTCAGCCCATGGCATACTTCTGGGTCCAGCTCCTTGCAGTTGTCTCGTACTTGTTCCGGTCTGTCTTATACATGTGAGCGATCTCTGGAACCAATGGATCGTCCGGATTTGGGTCCGTCAGCAACGAACATATTGATAGCAATACCTAAAGGCACAACAATTTTAACCAATTAAAAAGATGAAACAGATAAGTTTTCGGTTAATCATGGTAAATCCCAAAAGGCTTTAACTACAGAGTGAGTTTACATATCAGGTGTTGGGGATTTGGGGTGGATTCTACTACTTTTGCTTTTGCTTGAGTTGGTCATTGGGTTTGGACTCGGGGATTCAAGTTTCGGGTTTGATCAGGTTTGCGTTCAGGTTCTGCACTTCTCAATTTGATTTGTATTAGGTTTGGTCATGATGGGGGAGGGGCTCATCCAGGTTGGATTCATTTTTTGCCGGCATTGAATTACCCGAATAAATGAGAGGAGTTTCACACAGGACTATCAGATATTTTTAGAGGACAATCACCTTGGAAATCGTTAGCGCAGGACTCCACTGCTCCTTCAAGATGTCTAGGCAAATGCTTCCATTGCTGTTAATATTGGGGTGGAATACCTTTGTTCTAAATGCCACCTGCAAAACCCATTATCATAAGGAAAAACATTATTGAGACAGAAATGAGGGAGAAGGAAGCAACACGCACTGTCAATTCTAGCTTTAATAATAATGCATTAAGAAGACCCAATAACTTTGGATACGATATGATTTACACGAAATGAAAAAAATAACTAAAATACAAGAGAAGACAAGACATGAAAACACAGATATGTCAAATCTATAAAACATAAATTATTCTTGTATCAGAATATATATATATATATATATATCTCTTAAACATGACTATGACACGTGCAAATACATGTACATGACAAGAATACACAGATTGGCACATAGTGTTGAGCAACTTAAATTCTTACAAAACCATTGTTCATAGCCAAACAGAAACAGAACTCTACAATCCAAAGCAAACCTCTGTTTTATTTTTACGTATTTTACACAGTTTCAACATTTTGAGAATATGTATGCCAATTAAAAGGACTCCAAGTTATCATGTAATTTTAATTTCCATTTTACTCGTTTAGGCCATCAGGTGGACCAGCACCTGGAAAGCAAAAAGCATTTTGAGTAACATGAAAACGAGGGTTTCAATGTTCTTATTAAAGCATCTGTCACTCTTCAAGGGCATAAATTATCAACTACCTCCAAAGAAGTATGAAGCGAGTAACCCAAAAAGGAATAATCCCTAATTTCTTCAAACATTGATCAAAAAGAGCTTAGATAGAGATGAGGGTTGTGGAGGTATTTCAAATCATGTAAAAATGCCACTGGAGTCTAAAGATAGCTGTTCAACAAAGAATAAAAGTGAATGACCAAAGACTCAAAGCATACAGGGAAATTTTGCATGCTCTTGCAAATGTCACAGAGTAAACAACCTGCCTATTTAATAAGCAGAAATTACATATAAAAAGTACCTTGGGAGGCTTAAAGGGATAATCTGGAGGAAAATGAATGGTCACTAGGAATACAACCCCAGAATAAGGACTGTCTGGTGGACCCATGATCGTGGCCTGCCAATGAAACATGTCTTCAGCAACAGGACCTGCAACGTTTTCAGAAAAAACAATAAGCAGTATATATGTATATGTGCATGTATGTATTAAAGTTCAATGATGCTCCTCGAGCACTTGTACATACATCCAATTGCTTAAAACATGAGTGCAAACAAATAAGAAAACACGTTTATCTTGCACAATATCAATACCATCACGCAGATAAAAAGAATTCACTATGCAACATGTAATGAAGAGCAACACGGTAATGTAATCACTAGTCACTACGATTCTTAAGCACTACAAAAGGACATATAACTAAACAGTCAACAAAAAAAATTGGAATCCCTGGAAAGGTTAGGCCAAATCAGCCAAACAACAGACACAGTTTAACTCTAAAGTTCATCAACTTCATGTATACTCCAGAAATCCAGACACCTGCAATCGACTATGGTCACAACCAGTGTCGCCAAGGCGTATGCCTAGGCGTACCTGAGCCTTAGCGTTTGACAATAAAAGCACCTCATACCATTTCAGGCACACGCTTGGTGCACTTGGGCGCGCTTTTCTGTCAGGCGATAGGCATAAAAAAAAGGCCCACCTGATTTAAGTTCTCTTTAATTTGAACTTTTTTCATCAGATGTACCTTTATTGGTAAGAAAGGTGATAGTATCAAACTCTCTACATGTCCATATTCGAGCATTCAACAATAGACATAAGACCTTAAGGAAAACATGCATATCGGCCAACAAAAAAAATTTGCAAGTTTTGTAGATAACTTGGACCACATTTTTAGAGTTCATCATAAGTATATGTCTTAAGCTTATTTTATGTACACACACACACACAAAAAAAAACACACACAGATACATGGAAAACACACACATATACATTGTGCCTTACTTCACTCAAGCGAGCACTTTTTTTTGTGCCTTGCGCCTGAGGCAACAGAAGGGCTCTCAAGCCTAGAGTGCGCCTTGAGCCCTTGATAACACTGGTCACAAGCTACATTAGAAAAAGGGTTGCAGCACACCAAGGGTTTCCTTCCTACTTTACCGAGTCATAACAGTCTTGGACATATCAGCTACAGAAATGGTCTAAGGGTCAGCTGACATAAAAATGTGAATATCAAATTATTCATCCTCTTTCCTCTTAATATAAGCCCAAAAGGGGAAAAATCCATGATGGAAATATGAATCTTTTCCTCCATTCCACTATTCTACCTTCGAAGTGGCAGACTTTCCAACAGATACTTTCAGAATCAAACTGAAAGACTTCAATCAATAATGCTATCACATGATTTAAGACTATTGTTCTCAACAATGTCTATGGTACAATAGAATCTGTCAAATACCATTGTCAACAGCAACTGAAAACATGGTGACATATACATGTACAAATGCCAAATATAACCTAACGGTTGAGCATGTTATAATCTACGACCAAATGCAAAAAAAGAATGACTTCTAGTTCAACACATAGTTAATTCATAAAAGCTACATTTAAACATACTGGAACGTAAACGTTTTAATGTATCTCTTAACATTTTACAATTATATGTATTTTTATGCAAATAGTCTTATATTGGTCTTTATAAGAACACAATTTGCGGGGAAAAAAAACATGATTACGCAGCAAACAAACCAACTTGGCTGTCTTTTACAAGTGTTGGCAGCAAACACAAAATTACAATCATTCTTAAATAATTAAAAATTAATATTACAATCAGTTCTTGGCTACGTGCAACTGAAAGTCCCTTTAAAATATGTCTGGTTTGAAGCTGAACAATGAAAAATCTGAAATTTATTCTGCCAATACGAATCCTGCTATTCTACAAGGTCAAAAACAGATTACAGATTTCCTGCTTGGCAGCAAACTCTGGTATGCCTTTAAAATCTGCTAGACTCAACAAGAAACAGTGTGATCCCTTGATACATAAAATATCTAGAAGAATAAACAGCTGGGCATGAAGAAGGCTGTCTTGTGCAGGCCGTTTGCAACTAATCCTGTCTGTTCTCTTCAGTTTGGAAATTTTTTGGTGCTCTTTATTTATTTTATCAAATAAAATAATCCAGAAAATTGATCACTATGCTCAACTCTTCTATGAAAGGATAGAGGAGATAATGCTAAAAGTGCCAAAGACAGTTTGGAGGTTTTTGTAATCCAAAACATGGAGGATTGGGGCTCAAAAATCTGAAAGTTTTGAGTGATTTTTTTTTTTTTTTTTTTCAAAAAGCAGGTTCCATATTGGTAGCTTGGTTTCATGCTTATCCATTAAGAAGAATTTGTTTTTGGCAATCAAAGGTGCCCAAGTGTATGTCACTGGAGTTGGAGGAAAACACTAAAGCTAAGGGTTACAGCAAGAAACTCTACTTACTTTACAGCGGATAGCAGAAAAGACAAGTCTTTTTGGATGGTTTCAAAGTCATGACAGGTTCCTAACGCCGAAACATGGAACTAATTTGGGAAAAAAAAGCAAAATAAGGTGCCTGGGCAAAAGCTATGCTATGTTTTCTATGTATGTGCCTAAATTCTCCTTCAATGCTTGGTTAGCCATATTAGATAGGTTGAGCACTCTTTCAAGACGAAATTCTTAGGACGCTAATTAACAATCTACTACCTGTCTCTTGTGCAACATTCAAGAAGAGGGTATGGATCACTTGTTTTTTGCTTGTACTTCTCTAAGCAAGTTTGGCAAAGAGATTTGCTAACTTCATCTATTAATTGAATTTTTTAAAAGGAATGATGATTTGAGAAAGGCCAAACTTCAAAGGCAAATCATTTCATGCCATTTATGGAGATTTACATATATCTGGAGGTAATGAATTTTAGCAAGCCGCATCAGCATAAAGAAGACTCCAGAAGAGGTTAGAAGTGAGCTTTCAATTGAACATGAAGAACCGACCTCAGGACCAAACTCTATGCAAGCAAATGAAACTACCGCACCAAAATTAATCAGTTGGATTTGGTCTGTTATGTCGGCTATGGGTTGGGTGGGTAGAATAAATGCTTGAGTACGAATAGCATAATTATTGGTTGGGTAAGATAATTGGGTTGGGTACGGGTACTATAAATAAATATATATATATTTTTTATTTATATTTTAATTAAGTATTAATTTGTTGAGTCGGTTCAGTTTGAGAAATAGAAAACTGCAAACCAATTGAATATCAACCTTTACCAAAACAACCAAATCGAACCGAATGAACCGAATCAGTTTCGATTTGTGCTCGCCACTAGAAGGGGTGTAACAACAGATTGCCGCGGAAACGAGGACTCGATTTTGCGTTGTTTCAAATGTAACAAAACAAAACCATACACGATGATCTTTTGTTTACATTGGGGGTATAAAACCAGCATCATAATATGAATTTTGCGGTTTCTGCTGTTGATTATTTTATTTAGTAAAAATGTATCTTGCTTCTTTTGGATTTTGAAATAAAATTTTCAATAACCACCGCCCCAAAAAAAAATCACTGATACATATATCAAGCAGATCTATCGTTTTTAAGGCTAAAACAAAAGCACATCAATATTTGAAAAAAAAAAAATAAACAGCTAAAAGAGAGAGCTTATATATAATATAAATAATTACAGAGGGAAAGTGCAATACCAGCACTGCAAGATGTCGGAGGATCCTTCTGCAAATCCTTTAATTCCTTCAAGATCCGCTTCGATGCCATAGCGAAACCTACGATCCATCCGCCGTAGATCAAAAAATCAAAACAACGGAAATAAAAATAGAAAAATATTAAAGAAACGAACAATTAAAAAATGAGAAATCGAAGAGATCGAACCAGAAATGATGTATTTGATCTCCTTTTCTTTTCTTTTTTTTTTGGGGGGGGGGGGGAGGTTTCTTAATTCCTGAAGGAAGTTCGGGTTGGTGAGAGACGAAGGCTTACGATCGAAGGAAATTATAAAAATGGAAAAATGAGACAGGAATTTATGATTGGAAGCGGCGGCGGTCTCTTGTAAACGGGTGGACCAGGCTCCGTTGGTAAATATCATTCAATGGTGGGTCCCATGCTTTGGCGTTCGCTGTACGAAAACCACCCGATTTTCGCCGAAAGTGGCCGTCGGGAAAAGTAATTATATTAAAGCTGTTTATTTATTATTCTGATTTTCCGGGTTTTCCTTTTTTTTTGTTTTAATTAGGTGGACGGGAATCTAGGACTAATACGTAGTCTCCCTTAGTCGTTTGGGGAAATTCGGAATCGAACCTTCTACTGTCCGACGTCGTATAGTCTTTGGGGTGAGGTCGACGGAACGTCGCATTCGGGTTCTTGATTGTGATTGGATCCGTTGAAAGAGGGAGGTCCGGTCCAGTCCGGGCCTAAAGTCCCAACTATCAAACGCGTTTTCAAGACGTCGATGAATGGGCTTCATTTTGACCATGTTATACACAATTACATGAAACAAAGATGAAATAAAAAAAACTAAATTATAATATAATATAAATAAATAATAGATATTTATAAATATTTAAAATTTATATAATAATTATTATATTAAAATTTATATAAATATAAAATTTTTTAAATAATGATTATGGCATAATAAAATATAAAATAAGGCACAAATATAAAAATTGTTGAATTTAGCATTTTAAAGAGTTTTATATTAAAAAAATTTTAACAACCTATTTTCTTCACACATGAAATATTTTTTTCCCAATTATATGAAAGTTTTAAAAAAAAAAATTGAATGTTTTTTTAAATTTAAAAATAATCCATCAATACTTATATATAGTTTAAAATTGTGTCCATTACTTGAATTGTGTCTTATATATAATAAACAGTTGATATTTTGATGCATTACATCAGTTGCATTGTTTAGTTGTTGGTATAATTTAATCAATTAATAACAAATTTGGTTAATAATTCGTAGAAAATTTTTTTATGCACTGTAAATAAAATTTTTAAATATAATAAAAAATTAATTAAAAATAAAAGTAAAACACATGATGAATTTTTAATTTATTTATAAAATAAAAAAAATCATCATCAATATATTAAATATTACTTCATAATTTGTAATGCAAATTTGTAGAGTTTTTTATGTATAGTCAAATGGATTTGGTCTTGATTTTCTTTGCAACGATGAACTATGAATTTGGGTCTTGGGTCTTGTTTTTGTTGTGCAAAAATGGGCTTTGCAAGATATAACTGCATTGGGGGTCCGAATAAAAATGAATATGCAATAGAATTCGCTTGTTCATAAAAATTAACTATCACGAACTATTTTAAAGTAATATTGAAATTTAATATTATTATTAAATACATCAATAGTCAAGTTTTTAATTTTATAAATAAAATTAAAAATATTATTATATATTTTTATTATATATTTAAAAAATAAAAAAATTAATAATTGATATATATGATAATCTTTTAATCTTATTTATAAAATTAAAAAACTTCATCTTTAATGCACCAGATAATAATTTTAAAATTTATTAGAATGCAAGACATTCATTTTTTGGATTCTTTTAAAAAATAAATAAATAAAATAAGTAATTTTTATTATTTTATTTTTATCTTAATATTTTAATAATTTTATTAATTGAGTTATATCATTTGATTTTATACAACTGATTCAATCAATCTTATAAAATATAATATAGATTTGAATCAGTAGTCTTTTCAAAAGACTAATTTAATTTCTAAATTAGGGGTATATTTTACTTTTTGTTGCTCAAATAATTTTTATCAAATAAACGTGTAGAAATACAAAGATATATATATATATATTTTTTGAAGTCAATTTATGGGGAACAAACGAAAGCTTGATAAGTTTAATAATTATGATTTTATTTATATTTTATATAATAAATTAAAAATAAAAATCTGCATTAAATTGTAGATATTTTATTGTAAACTATTCAATGTTGTGATTTTTTTATTTAAATTGAATAAGATTATGTCTTTATATCATTATTAAAGTACGTGATTAAATTTAATATGATTAATTAAATAATATCAAATAAATTACATAAAAATTAATTTAAAATTATATTAAAATTAAAGTTGTTTAGATATTTTAAATTTTTTTAAAAAATAATTATTTCATAATTTTTTGTAATATTTTTAATTTGAAAATAGCTATTCATTAAAAAACCTATTAAAATTTTGATTTTTTTAAATTTTTATAATATTATGATTTTGAATTTATTTTCACCCACCAACAGACGGTAAATTCTAATTATTTTGTAAATTTAATTAATTATGATTTTATAACTTATGTGCCTCCAACGCCATCCTTCACCTTTTTATATCTGTCTCTCAATTTTCCACGAAGCCAAACAGCCCACGTCGATTGCGACTCGCCCCCGTCCACGATGAGCCGATACAAGGCGCAACGGCAAGTCCAAATCGACGGATCGGAGACCCCTAAGTGCGATGACGATGTACATGACGAAGAACAAGAAGAAGAAAACGGGATGCGTTCGCCACCGTCAGATAGCCATGTGACGGAAGTTCAGGAGCCGTTCATGGGAGTCAAAGTCAGGCGAAAAGCCTCCCTCCCTCGAGAATACAAAGGAGACGACTTGGATGTCCCTTCCCGCCCCTTCTTAATGAAGATCTTGCAAAAACAAGGTTTTATTGCAACGATTTAATTAAAGAAATGGCATTTCTGTGCGGTATTATCTATAAATTACATGAAGTGAAAATTCGCCGGAGAATATATTGTTTTATTGGTAATTTTTTACGATGATAATTGAGATTCTTCTTAAGATGGATTAACATTTCTATGCCGATGAAACCTGCAGGCGACAATCAAGTTTTATTTGCTGATAAAGTTTTGAAGTTCACTTCATCAGGAAAGATGAAACGGCGAATTCTTATGATTACCGATTTTGCCGTTTACATTGTTGACCCTGCCACCAATGCGCTTAAACGCCGGGTAGCTTTAGCAGCCGTGGATAAGATGTGTTTGAGCGAATTAAGCGATAACTTCTTTGCGATTATCGTTCCAACCGAGTATGATTTACTTATGGCCAGCACTCGCAAAACTGAAATCGTTACCGTCTTGGTTGAAGCTATAAAGAGTAGTGCCGAATATGAACTTGAGCTGACTTTTTCTAATAGGTAATGCATATAGATTTATTCAACTGCCATTGGTTTCGGTCTGTTTCATTGCTTTGATTGAATTGTTAAATTTTGTTTTGAACCAAAACATTGTATAGGCCTTTTTTTCTCAATTGGATTTTGCTAACAATCTTAATTTGGTTGAACACTATGCAACCGCATTCATATTCTGGTGAAAATGGTTGATTAGGGCTTGCTTCTCAGGGCTGTTTTGGCTGTTTCATTCGTTTCTTAAATATGTGCATTTGTATGTACAAAGATTTCATGTATGTATTGCCAGTTGAAAACACCTGACATTGATTGTTGAGAGGGTCATGCACCATCAAACCTTGTTGTCCGACCTCAGGGGTGAGTGTCGGTGTGTGCCTGACAAAACTATGCTCAAATTTTCTTTAAGTTTTTTCTTATATTATAAGGATCATACTCTTGTATAGTCATATCCATGTATGAATATGTGTTAAATATATATCAGCTTTTGTGTTGAAGAGGGATAGAGAAGATATATCTGCCTTAGAAGCAAAGGGGGCTGAGAGGGGGGAGGGGTTGGATCTATAAGATATAATTTGGTCTAAGAACTTTAATAGAAATCATTGGATATCTGCTGAATTTTCGCTTATTGATGGCATTTCTAGGATATTGTCACCTAAATCACTGATCTCAGGCTTCTCATTGGAGGATAATTTCCAACATAATGTTAGTTTAGCTGCTAGAAGGAGATTTTCTTTTCGTACGGTTGTATCTTTTAATGTTGCATTCGATTGGTTTCTGTTTATTTAATCTTTGTATTTATTAATCTTTTTTTTGTCATTTGTTAGGTTTGAATATAATGCTTCTGCTGATCTCGTTAAGGAAGTTCAGTTTGAGGAAGTTGAAGGTATGTGGCATGATGCACTTTACATGTGTTATACCGATTTTATATGTCACTGCCTGAAACGTAATTAATTATGTAAATTTCAGGGGGTGTTAGAACAAGAATCGTGACGAAGTAAGAGAGTTGCCAATCTTCATGGGTTTTTGTGTGAGGTTCTGCTCAGCTTGGAGACCATTCCCGACGATATGTACCTTATTCTTTTACAGATTAATATATTGCTCAGCAACAAAGTTTTGCAACTGATTCCCTTCTTTCTTTTTTTACTGGTTTTTTGCTCAAGAGGGTAGCAACAGAGTTTGAGTTTAGAATTTCCATCTTGCTTTGCCCTATCATTTGATTTGAACCGATTCTGAGCAGCTGACAATTTAAGGTATGTTCCCAAATTCTTCTTGAAATCATTGTATGTAAACCCAAACCTAAAGGTATACCTGGAAGTCCATGTCCGGAAGTCCACTTGAGGTCGTCTGTAAATGCCCACATGCAATAATTCTTTATGACAACCTTCTTGCCGAAGAAAATAAAGTAAATGTTATTTTTTCCCCCCGGCGTGCCAATTCGAACTTCGTTCATTTAGCTGGAAGAACCACGTGCATTGTTAATGGCCGTAATGCAAGTTTGCCATTAGAAGACAATGAGTCTTATTAGCCTACTGGTTATATTTGCTCTGTATCATTGGCAAAGTTGGTATTGTGTTGGATGGAGGAACATTTTCTGCATAACTGGCTGTGGAGTAATTTACACCAAAAAAATCAATAGACCCTTTTAAACATTTTGGACTCGGCGTTGGTGAGTTTGAGCAGTCTACTCCACTGCCGATGATCGCTTGCTCTTTGGATACTCACTAAATATTAATAGATCCACGAACATACACATTTTTTCCTAAACAGAAACTTTCAAAGCATGCTATGTTACAGGGGAAAGTTTAGCAATGTGGGTAAAGTGTTTTCTAAGTTGAATACGTGGAATTTAATCTAATTGATTTATGGCAATAATTTTAAAAAGATGGCATTTAGTGATTTAGATTTAAATTTCAACATCAATATTTATACAATCTTTTCTGTATATTCTCATATTGTGGTCTCTTGTGAAATTTGTTAAAAGAAAAAAAAAAGTGTTTTCCAATCTCTAATGTCGACCAGGTGTTGAGTTTTGGACACAACTTAAATAATTTGGTCCATCTATCTCAAATTATTATTTAATAATAAAATTTTATTTAAATTTAATTATAAAAATATATAAGTATTAATGTAAAAATAAAATATAAATTTTAATATATTTTAAATGATAATTAGGGTTTTCGAGTTGGATTAGGTTAGGTCGAAGTTTATTTAAATTTGGATAAAAAAACAAAACAAAATCCAGGCCTTGACTTGGCTTAGATTGTGGGCACTTTTACTTAAGCTTAGTGTAGAATTGTTGTTGGAAAAAAAAAAAAAAAAGTGAGGTGAACAAAATGTGATTTAAAAATTTTTAAAAGTTCGATAGTATTGTGAAAAAGTACTTTTAGGAATCGAAATATAAAAAAAATATATGTTTAAAATAATAAAAATTTAGACATGTGTAAATAATAAAATCATTTAATTTGAAAATCAGCTTTTAAAATGTAAAAGTTTTATTTTCTTGGTTTTTTAGTTTGGGTTAGAGGTGTTCATGAGCCAGGTCGGGTTGCGATCTAAAAGAAAATTTTGAAATCCTTGCATAAGCTAGGTTTTGGCTTGGTCCGACCTGTTTCATTCGATTAAAAAATTAGTTTTATATTAATATTTATATATTTTATAATTAAATTTAAATAAAAATATATTATTTTAATATAAAAATATTGTTCTGAATTGATTTGGAACATGAAATGTTAAATCGGGTTTGGGTTGGGTAGGTTGCCCACCTTGTTGACAAATCTAGTTTGGGTTGACAAATTGTAATTTTAAATGCAAAAGTTAAAATTTTTATCTATTTAAACTGCATTTGCGATTAAAAATAATTTTTGACTTAAAAAATTATGCTAATAATACTACCAAATAAAATCTCACCACACTAAAAGGTAAAGTCAAAATCCAAAGCTTTTGAGCCATTATATCAAATTTAGTATGAACTTATATTTGGTAGTTTCATGGCATAATATGGTTGCTTCGAATTCAAATTTGATCTCTTTCTATACTTCACAAGAAGCGGCTAGTTTCGGACTCCATTGATAATTTCATTATCCTTTCGGGCAAAGTCACGTCCCTCATTACGAGCTTGTATACATGCTTCTAAAGCTACTCGATTAGATATGACACCCAGTGCATTTCCTCAAGCGAGTCCTAAAGTTCCTCCACCGAATTGCAGTACGGAATCATCTCCAAAGATCTCGATCAAGCAGGCAAATGCCAAACGTGAATACCCCCAAAGCTACAATCGTAATACTTGATAAAATAAATTATTAACGTATTAAAATTTTATATGAATATATAATACGCTAAATGCATTTACGATTCTTGAAAATACATAAATACGATATAAATCTATGGATTGCCAAGTCTAAAACAAATTAGTTATTATGGTAATTTCATTTTTTTCTGTTTTCAAATGCCAGCATTATATTACACATTCTACAGTCAACCTCGACGTAACCAATTGTACGTTCTATTGTCAGCTCTAACATAATAACAGTAGTCGATATCGTACATTTTACTATAAGATTGTTATTTTTTTTTAATTTTACTTATTTGATTTTTTATTTTTTTATTTTTTATCTTAATAGTTTTTTTATAATCACCTTTAAAAATAAAATATATTCATTAAATTAAATCATTAAATCTAATTAATAATATTTTATTATTTCAAAATATTTTATACAAATTTATTAAAATTTTAAAACTTTAATTATTAAATATTTATAATTTTAAAATTTGTATTTACACGTAAAAATCATGAAAAATCAGTTTACTGACGGCTAAAATTTAACTCATTGGAAAATCACATCCAGCCAAGATAAGCCGAGGACAGTCCGTAATATGAATAGATTGCGAGGGCTAATCCTGTCAGATTGACAAAATAATCCGAAGTCTACCAAGAGTCTTCCCGCAAAAATAAACTCGGGATTAAAAATAAATAACAAAAGGGAAAGCCCCATTAAAAGTTAAAAACACGAAGGCGCACCCCCTTTTCTTCTCTTCAAAATTACTTGTTCTTCCACATTTATCCCTCAAAACGAAAAATCTCTCCCCGCTGCCATCCCTCCCACTTAATTTCCTTCATTTTCGATCTCATTCTCCTCAACCGCCCTCCGCCGCTCCTCTCGTCTATTCTCTACGTTCACCGTTCCCTTGCCTTCCTTATTGGGGTTCACACCTACTTCACTCCTATCCTGCGCAACTAGGGTTTCCAGTATCTTTGTTTATCCGTTTGGAGAATCGACGTTAGTTTTGTTACGTTGGAGGTTTGATATTACGGTTTTTTTACATTGAATGTTGATTTGAGATTAGGGTTTTGTGTTTTTTTTTGGTTCGGAGAGTTTTGTGTTACCTTTTTTTTATTTTCATTTTCCGGTTTTTTTTTTTTGGAGTTTTCGTTGTTGGCTCCGTGATGCCGCGAAGTTCAAGGCACAGCTCAAGCAAGCGTAGTTCTAGGGATGCTAGGGACTACTCAGATTCGGAGAAAGATTCAGGCTTCAAGGAGAAGGAAAAGAAGACTAAAGAGGAGAGCAGTAGTAGGATTTCGAAGGGGTCGGTGTCCGTTGAGAAGAGAAAGCTCAATCCGAAGGAAACCAATAAGGACGTCTGGAGTTCGAGGAATGGCGACCGTACGGAGGATTACAGTTCCTCGAAGCGGCGCAAAGATAAGGCAGATGATGAAGTAAGCGACAGGTGGAATGGTGGTCAGCATGAGGATAAAGGTGAGAAGTCTAAGGCTTCTAATGAATCGAAGAGTAAGAGACGAGAGGAGGTGGAAGGGGATGATGCAAAGAGGAGTAAAAGTGAAGGGAAGCATCAAGAAGCCAGTAGAAAGGAGGAACGGGAGAGAGAGAAGAAAGGTAAAGAAGGCAAGAGTGATAGGTCGATTCAGAGTGAAGAACACCGCACTGTAAAACAATCCACCGAGAAAACTGGTAAGGTAATTTATTTTTGGTCGTTGGCTTGTTGCAATAACATATGTGAATTTCTAATTATTTTTGTTCTGTTTCTTGTGTTTAGGTATTGTATATTGCGATTGATTGTTATAGTTGATTTTTTTTATTTTTTTTTTGTTTGCAATAATTTCGTGCTCATAGCATTCTTATGTCCTAGTAATTGATTCAATTTATAGTTTTACTTGACTTTCATGTGTATTTTCTTCACTAGCATGTATGTCAGTTTCCTCACATATTCTTAGTGAATTAAACTAGTAGTCTTGTTTGTACTTTCAGTTTTGGGATTTCAGATCAAGTGCAACTTTTCCCGCTTTCTTGTTATTAACTTGTTATAGCTTGATCTTCATGATAATAATCCAATTTGACAGTATCAATGGACTTTCATCCATCGACCTTTAACATTTGCCAGTGTCACAGGATGAACTAAGTTCTTGCAGAAAGTAGCGTAATGGTTGTCAAGATGCTGTTATACTTTATTTTGTTTGTCAGACATTTTTTCTAGACTTGGTAATTCATGTATTTGTGCCATATTCGTATATTTTTTCGTGTCATAATTGTGTTTAAGATATTTTATATTTATAACAATTTTGATACATTAATAATTCACATTATATAGATTTTGAAAATGTATTTGTGTCGTGTCCTGTTTTTATGACTTTATACGGGTAATATTCATATAATTGTGTTAAATATTGCCAAGTCTAATTTTTTCTCTGCTATTATCTTAAGAATCCACGTGAAAACACACTATAATTTAGTTTCTGCCTTCGTAATTGATGGCCATTTATTGTTTTTTCAACTATTTTTAATGGATCTTGGGAACTTTTTACCTTTATAACTAGTGACGTTTCATTGTTAATCAGCATAAAGAATAATTTTGTAATTTTAATTATTGTTAATTTCAATCTATAGATTTTTGTAGAAGTTGGCCTTAAATGTCTCATAAACACATCCGTGGTTTTAGTTTTTTTGACTCTCGTAAAGCAATTTAAGTTGATTTTTACTTATTTATGTTTAAGAGATTAATATAGGATGTTTTGTATGAGGAAGGGAATTTCAAACCACATAATCCTTAAGGGTTAAGATTTAGCTGATTTAGGAACTTTATTTGATGCATGAGACAAAATAGAAAAGTAGATGTTTATGTTTGCTGGGATGAGAAGTCGGGTTGAGGAATTCAAAAAGTAGCTGACATAGTTGAAAGTCATGGGTGAAAATTGTTTCTACAGTATTTATGATATTGGGAAACTATGTTTTTTTTTTTTCCATTGTTTTTATACCCTTCTGCATTACCGTTAGAAAGCAACTAATGTCTGATCTTTAACTTAATGCATTATTCTTTTCTGCACTTTATGCAACCTGTTTTTGGGTCTCGAGTGCAATGGCGCATAGGACACTTGTAGTTGTAGGTCAGTTACGTTGTTTATCTTTTTCTATTTTTATCTTCAGTATTAAATTGAAATAATTGGTTAGTTGTCAGCAGGGCATTTTCCTTTTTGCTGGTTTCCTGTTTCTGGGCATCTTGAATATTAAAATGAAATCCATAGTATTTCCTATATCAATAAATTGTAAGTTGGAATTTTGAAGGGAATCAGAAGTGTTACATTTCTATTAATAGTCCTGTATTTTAAATTGATTGGTGGTGTGAAAAAGAAAGTACCAACAAGTTAAATACAAAGTTCCTTTTTTTTCTCTGGATGGTGTATGGAATATAAATAAAAGAAAGTTATATTTGACAATTAATACACCATTAAGATCCTAGCAGGTAGTCAAAGAATGCTCTGTCTTTCATAAATGTAACAGCAACTCGTCTCACTATGAATATATGGTCATCTAGCCTCCTCTGTTTGGGCCTGGAGATGTTGTATTAGCTGGTGGGTGAGCTGACTTCTGTTTCAGACCAAATATGGAAGGTTGATTTTTGATGCTTTGTCTCAAATAATATCAGTGCTCGGGAGGATGTGTCAGCATTTTGACATTTTTGCTTGATTTCTAGTTTTATAGAGATTTAATGTGACTGTTGGCTTTTTAAGTAGGCTATACAAGTCTTATTTGTATGCTTTAGGAGTTCTAATGTTTAGCCTGTGACATTTCAATTTTCTTTTTCCTTTTAAATTTCCTATTAATCTTGGATTGCCATATATCTTTAGTGTTATATGTTCATGTAGCGATTGCTCTGCTAGCCTCTAGTTAATATTGTTACTTATCTTGCATTAAGAAATCCTCCTAGGTTTTTCTCCTCTTTTTTTTTTTTTAGAAATGATTGAACTGTAAATTGTCAAGTGGGATTTTGGGAGGAGTCTTTTTTTTTTTTAAAAAAGAATTTTGATAGATATGTAAGTTCTGCTGGCTGGAATGAAATTTAGCTTCCGTTTTTTTTCCTTTTTGAGTTTTTCTCCGTAAATAGGTGATTAATAAATATTCATGGTAACATCTAGTGATTATTAATTTTTTTTGTTCTTTCATGCACTGAAACCAGAAGTCTGCCACTTTCGTTAAATGAGTTTTATATTCTTACTTAATGACTTATTGTGTAAGGTATACATTTTGTTGTGTGGTAAATACTAATTATTGATTACTTGACCATGGTGAAATTCTTCGCATATATTTTATCCTTGTCATTCTAGAGTTCGATGTACCAGATCGGTTGCAAAGTCCTGAATCAGGGAGCCAGCTTGAGAGACAGCTTAGGAAAAGGAGAGATGGTTCTGGTGATGTGGATAAGCATCTGGAAAATAATGGAGATATTTTGGATAGACAGGTGTCTTTAAGGAAAGACAGGCGCAAGGATGGAAGAGTAACAGATGAGAAGCACAAGGATGAGAGATACAAAGATAACTATCGAGAAGACATGAACCATGAAGACAAGTACCAAGATGATGAATTGAGAGATGAGCGACTGGCAAGAAATCGTGCTAATAGTAAGTCTAGTGAGAAGCATGTAAAAGATGTCGAGGAAGTTCGGCAAAAAAAGTCCAAGATTCAAGACAGTCAACATGAGCGTGATTGTGATAGGGAGCGCAAGCGTGAACGTCATCGTGATCGTGACCATTATCGAGAATATGACCGTAATCGTGATCATGACCTTGATCGTGATTATGATCGTGATTGGGATCGAGAACGTGATCGTCGTGACAGTGGCCGTGACAAGGATAGAGACCGAGATCGTGGCTGTGGCCGAGATATTGATCATGACCAAGATGGGCTACATGTTGATGAACGGAGTGCTAGATACAAAGATAGCAAGGGAATGAAGAGATCTCCTGATGATCGAGATGGTGGTCATGATACTAAATCTAGAGGTGCCAAAGCACACTATTCGGACATGGAAAACAAGTCATTGACTAGTGGTAGAGTTGAGTTTGATGCTGATAGGGAAAGGCCTCAGTCACACCAAGCCGAGGTAGATGCTGCTAAGCGCAGCAACAAAAGGAGGACTTCTCCCAGCTCGAGTTTCCAGGTCGGGACTGATGAGTATAGGTACTTTATTTCTTTAACACATCCCCTTAAATATTGTTGATTCTTTTGTATGGATTAGCTGTTAAACTGAAAAAGCAATGGTATGGTATCGTGCTGTTCAGCTTTCATATTTTTTGTTTGAAAATTTAAATTGATCTTATTTTCTCATTATGTGTGGCATTCAACTTATTTTTGGTACTTCTGGGTATGGCCTCATACTACTCTACCAAATGCTTTGTTGAGAGTATAATATAGAGATATTTTCTCTGACAGACATTTGAAACCAGAAGATTCGAAGTTTAGAGATTCAATGACAGAGCAGAGGTCCAAAGCAGCTTTGTCAAGAGAGGTAACTAGTGTTCCTGGAGCATTTGAGAGAGGTGCTAAGTACAGATCCAGGGAAAAATCAAGCAGAGTGGATGAGGGTCATTCTGGGGAGTTACCAATTGAAATGTCCTCTTGTTCAAAAGCTTCCCCAATGAGTACGATGGAAAGATCTCCTTCAGCAAGTCTTGAGCGTAGATCTATGAATAGAAGTGGTGTTAGACGGAGCCTTGATATAGAGGAGACAGGATGGAGGAGCAGTGCCTCCGTCGGTGGCAGAGAATTATCTGCTGCCGAGGATAGACGAAGTCGAGGCTTACCTCCTGAGAAGCTTATTTTGGATGAATCCTTTCAGGTAGATTCTGCCTTTTATAATAGAGCTGGTCAGGGCAACTCATCTTTGATTCCGCAGCTAGCTGGTTTCAGAGCTGGAATTGGCAGCCCTGAAGATAATAGGATTAATATCAGTGGCCGTTACAGGAGGAGTGGTGATCTGAATGTTGGAAGAGGGCAAGCAAATGCTTGGCGGGGTGCCCCAAACTGGCCATTACCTGTTCCAAATGGCTTCAGCCCATTCCAACCTGGGCCATCCCATGGTAGTTTTCAAGCTATGATGCCACAATTTCCTTCTCCATCTCTGTTTGGCATTAGACCCTCCATGGATATTAATCACTCTGGGATTCCATATCATGTACCTGATTCTGAAAGATTTTCCAACCATTTGCGCCCAATGAGCTGGCCAAATATGATGGATGGCTGTGGTCCAGCCCATTTGCATGGTTCGGATGTTTTTAGGGAAGCACACATGTTTGGGGCTCCTGAATGGGACCAGAATAGGCATCCAATGAATGGTAGGGGATGGAATACCAGTTCAGATGTGCCGAATGGACAAAATGGTGATGTTGACTTGCTCTCAACATCTCAGAAAGAGGATCATCCTGTGCAGACCCCTTTTGATGATGTTTATGATGGACAGAAACGTCGTAGGTCTCAATATGAAAATAGCAATAATGTTCAGGTGAAAAGCCCTGAAACAAAATCTGATGTCATGTTACCACTAAAAGAATCTTCTAGATTTTCACCTGAGATTCTACAAAAGGCACCTGATTCTTCCAAAATATCAAGTAATGGTGGTGCTGCTTGTTATTGCCAGTTTTATCTTTCTAAGCTTGACATTTCAACAGAACTTGCTGGTTCTGAGTTGTTTGATCAGTGTATGAGCTTACTGAATGTGGAGCAAAGTAAAGATTTGATTAAAGATGTAACAATACGTGTCAATTTGATGGTAGAGAACCTTTTTCCACGTAATTTTTTCCATCAATATCTAATTTAGCTGACCTTTTGACTTATATATCCTTTTTCTTGATTTTTGTCAGAATGGTGGACGAGCAGTACAAAAGGGTTCCATTGCTATGCTGAGCCCTTCACTCATTCCTGCTGCTAATGCTTCTGTTTTTCAGGTAGTTGGGAACTTTCGCTTGTAATTATGCGTATATACATATATGTATCTAAGATCTTTCCTTTCTGTTACTTCTTTGGTGGGAACAGTGAAGCTTATATATATATATTTTTTATTATTAGTTAGAGACTAGGTTTACAATTTTTAGGGGGAAGGAGACAAATAGCGTTCTTTCCTTTTCTTCTTTTAGCCTCCCAATTTGCCATTTTTTTAGTGCTTGGTTTTCCATTGTTTCTCTTTTCCTTTTTTTCCTTTTTTCTTGGGGGGGTGGTGGTTTTGGTGGTGGTTGATCATATGGTTGCAAAAAGTATGAGAAAGGAATGGGATTATGACTTGTTAATTAGGTTTTGTGAAATTTTGACATCGGGATGCTTCCTTTCCCACCCTTTTTCCCAATTGTGGCCCCACAGACCCTTTCCAATTTCTAATATTACTTATAGTTTTGAGTGACGATATTCTTCAACTCCAGTATGGAATGATAAGACTTTTTTCTTCCCTCATATCATACATGGTAAATTTCTCCTTTGGCTTTGAACTTCTGATTCTAAGCTAATGGTGGTGTTTCGTATTTATTTCCTGACTTGCAGAAAGCCATGGACCTCTACAAGAAGCAGAGGCTACAAACGGGTGCTATCCCAAACGTCAATGGTGGAATGTTAGCATTTATTTCAGCATCTAATCAAGAGAAGGGGAAAGAACAAAGTTCTGATCATGTTGTAGAAAAAGCAACGGACTCAGTTTTGATTTCTGATGCTAAAATGCTGGATTCAGATCAGCAGAAAGGGGAAGCCATTCCAACTGCTGCTTCTGAGGATAATATGGAGCAGCTAGTTTCAATTCAAAGGGGGAAGTTGCCCAATTATATGGATTGCCTTTCTCCGGAGAAATCAGAACTGCCAACTATTGATATTGGTCATAAGAGCCTGGAGGTGCCTAAGCCAGTTTTGAATGGCAATGAGGCAGAAGAGATTTTGTCCGAACAGATGATTTCAGGGGATGGGGTCAGAGATTCATTTGAGTCGCTTGATAATGTATCAAAGGCTGTTTTTTTGCCCGCAGAAGGTGAAAATGCAAATGAAATAAACAAAACCGAAGGTAATAATTCTGTCTATTGTGCTAAGGAAGGACAGGCTATTGGTGACGCAATTACTGGTCCTTTATTTTTGTCAGATGGTTCTCCTGAAGTTTTTGGGGCTTTGATTCCTGGGTCAAATGAGTCTGAGTCTGAGTCTGAGTCGGTAATTTTAACTCGGATACATCAATCTCCTGAAAATACACATTGAGACAATTTCTATAATCCTAGTTCTTTATAATTTTATGATTTTTTGCCTTGATCTGTTTTGTTGAAAATAAAATGTGATATGCCGTTGGAGTTCCTGGATTAGGCATATCCTTGCGTCTTTGATTCCTGATTCCTGATCATCATCTTCATCTTCCTGTTAGGATGCATTAAACATTTAAAGTTGATCTTTGAATCATCTCTGGTTTGGTTGTCTTTGCAAATTGCCATAATTTTCTTCTAGTGTCCGCTTTCAGATGAGCGAAAGGTTTCGCCGTGTTCTGCTCTGCTTTGCCCTGCATTTCATTTTATGTTTTAATGAGTATGGATTCTTGTTGCTAATGGTGCATCATATTATTTATTATGATTGCACCAAGATTTTAGCTCTTAAGAATGTTGAGTAGATGAGGTGTTGATGAGCTGGTTCCAGCCATGGCATGAAAAATATTTTCCCTTGTTTAGACTTGGGTCAGGCTGGCCCGAAAGGTAATGTCACTATTCAAAGTAATGTAAAAAAGTATTTTTAGGTTAATAGTTATTATTAAGGTTAAATAAAAAAATTATTTTATTATATAAATAATAGTAATTATGGTTAGGTCGGTTGTAATTACAAAATACCTTAGCTAAACTCAATCCATTATGAGTAGGACGGATTGCTCGGATATGAATAGTTCTAATGGTACGTGAGATATTTCATTTGACGAAGGAATATGCATTCTTGTTGTCGCGTGGTCTGAAAAGAAAACATTGTTTGAAATAATAGTAAACGTGCATTTGAAACTCTTAATATTAGGTTGCTTTAATATTTCTAATGTTGCATAAATTTTTTTAGTCATTTAACCGAGTATTTTCACAGATATATGCATATATTTTTATCATATGGTCTGAAAGAAAGAAAAAAGCATTGTTTGAGAATTATAGTAGCAATGCATGGTAGCATTGAAACCTAATGGATACGTCGACACCTAATCGAAAGGAGAAAGGCTTTCTTGAAAGGTATATTTTACCTTTGTGCCATCATAGAAAAATCCAGAATCTTTCCTGTTCATGCTCTTAGAATGGTTGGAATTAGACATCAGGCAATCCGCCCGGTAGGTTTTATCTGTATATCAAGTTTGGAACATAATTTTTATAATTCAAGTTGGTTTGATCTGATTTTAATAACTGTTTAACAATAAAAGTTATTTTTATTTAAATTTAATCTTAAAAATATATAAATATTAATATAAAATTAATTTTTTTAAAAATAATTATTTTATGAATAAGAGACATGAGCTTTCGGATTAAATTAGGTCTGCTTGAGTAAGAAAACTGAAATGGAATGGCAGACGCAGCAGTCCAATAAGAACAAATCGAATAGATTTGGCAGATGAAATCATGCTGCTGAATACGGACATATGAGCAAAACCAATTTTATGTATTTTTATGTTTATCATAACGCTTTGGGGAAAGGGGCAAACTTCAGTAGAAATGAGCCCTTGACGACAACACCCCGAGACACTTAAGATCTCTTTATTCTGTACATGACAGACCAAAGCTTAGGTTAAAATTCAGGAAAGAACCAACCTTTCAAAAGAGGTAGAGAATAATTTCTACTAAGCCCGACTTATCATTTATTATTACGCTGAAAAACACTAAGATGGAGAAAACATCATCATTTTATAAAACTATATGATCAAGTACAAATTTCGGCCTTTTCTTTTTTTTTTTTTTTTGCCCAATTTTTATTGAACAAACAATATGTACATCCCACTTGGCCATTTCCATTATAGAGGAGCTCATTAGAGCAAATAAGACTTAGAACTTTTTCTCAGGTACTGGGTTCTAATTTATCTACATAAACTGTAAGATTTCCGGAGGCTACAACGCCAAGTTCCTACTAATGAAATTTCCACCAAGGGAGGCAAGTCTCAGTGAAGGGGGTTCATTATCGTGTCAAAAACAAAATCTCAGGTTTTTTCTTTTTAATGTATTTGTTTTAGAACACTGTAAATGGAGGCAGAACCGCAATTAAAATGAACTCTTCCATATTTGTTCGATCATTATTTTCTGGGCAGTTATCAAAACCTCTAGAAATAATAATTCTCAACCCTGTTGGTTAGTCAGTGGAGCATTTGTTCGTATCCAACGCTCATAACATATTATGTAAGCTTGTTAAGCAACTTGATTTCCCAATTTTGCATTCATGAACG
>JBBYHO010000022.1:4544870-4571910 GCA_038382025.1 Adansonia gregorii | reverse complement strand
CTTGTCTTTTGGCCTCTCATTCTTGTCACTAGGTGGAGACTCTTTTTTTCCCTCTTAACATTCTTGATAAGGTTAGGTTCATCTAAATTTTCTCTTGGTTTTTCTTGGTGGATTTTTGTCTTAATTACTGTTTGAATTTTCTTTCTCTTTGGGGTCTCGATTTTCCGCGGTTTTGATTATTTGGTATTTGGATCTGATGCTTCTTGATGATTTGAAGTGATTTATTCTGATTAAATGTGGTATTTTATACATCTTGGTTGGGTGGATCACGTAATTTCAATAATGGTACTGTACAAATTACATCTAAATTTAGGGCTCATTACTTTCCATAGGACAGATCCAGTGTCTGTTTCTGTTTGGCTTGCAATAAAATTGAGGAAAAAGGAAGGAAATTGGAAATTGAGATTGCAAATAACATGGTAAAAGTAAGAAACTTTATATTAATTAAATAAAAAGCTGTCTTATCTTCTCCAGCCCTTTTTTGCCGTTGGGTAAAACTGGCTGAGAGTTTTAGCGGGTGGTATTTTGTTTTACGAATTTCCCTACGTGAAAAATTAAATTATCAGATAGTGCTAGGGCCTAGGGATATTTATTCTTATTGCTTTTAATCAATTTAGTTCATTTGCAAAGAGTTACTAAACTATGGGATCAGTTAGGTTTCTGAATTGAGTTCATCTCACTTGAATGAACTAAATTTCCATTGATGATGATCTTGCTTTTCAGATTTTAATTTGGTCATCAATATATTATATGCTCAAATAGTTTACTATATATTTACATATTGAAGCTCAGCATGTTAACTGCTTGGAGAAGGCTGTGTGCATATTCTCTGTATGCTTCTAGTGACTTGTCTCACCATTACTGTGAACATTGATATGTTGCTTTATTCGTATGTTAGTTTGACTCGGGTGTGAGTGTTGGACATGGGCATGTTCAATTTTTTTTCAAGATTTCTATGTATTTGCACGGTATTTGGGGGATCATATCCTCGTACCCTTGTTCAGATATGCATCAGACACGAGAAAAATGAAGAGTCTGAGCAACATATGCTTATCCAGCAGTTCTGGAATTCTACATTTAACTCACCTTGAGTCCATGACCCACTTGGTGTAGTTCATCTAAATCTTCCTCTGGAGTGTGTTATTTTATGTTCACTCTGAGGTTTTTTTTTATGAATTTTTACGGTTGAGCTTTTACTTATGGAAGAGATATTTTTCCATATCATCCGCCTCTTTGCCTCTGCATGTGTGTGTCCGTATAATTTGCAATGAAGTTTGCTTTTTCATGTTTATGACTCACATGTTGGTTCCTCTTCACTGCAGTAGGGGAGGACATGTGAGTTGTTTGAGCTGCACTGCACTTAACTGATTTTTCGACAGGGATAAGCTTATTGGTTCTCTTAGCGTGCACAAAGATGGGTAAATGCAAGGGTTGTGGGAAATTAGGAAGGATGTTGCCAAGAGATGGGCCTGTGAATGCTTATTATTCTGTTCTTTTGTGTTCCCCTGTTGTTTCGGTTTGGGATTGCATTGTCCGTAAGATGAGATATTCCTACAGACCTGAGTGGGTGTAGTCTTGGTGTTATAGAATTATATTAGTTTCCAATAAGAGAATTAATTCGAAATAGGTAGCATCAAAAGTTATTTTTAGGGGGGAAAAAGATAGCTTTCTAGGAAATGTTTACCATTTAAAGGAACTTTTTCAAAGGAAAATAAATTTGAGCAAACGGAGGTCTGGATTTAAACTTTTTAGTTTTCATGGATAACAAGACATGTGGTAAAGTGCAATCAATGGTGAGAAAAGCAAAAAAGAAGCAGTTGAAGGATGGGTTGGATCGTATTAAACAGGCTGAGAAGAAAAAGAGGCGTTTGGAGAAAGCCCTTGCTACTTCTGCAGCTATCCGTTCTGAACTAGAACAAAAGAAGCAGAAAAAGAAGGAAGAGCAGCAGAGGCTTGATGAGGAAGGTGCTGCAATTGCGGAGGCTGTTGCTTTGCATGTCCTAGTCGGGGAAGACTCTGATGATTCGTGTAGGATTATGCTAAACAAGGAAGAGGGTTTCAACCCTTGGGATTATGCCTGCAATTTCGACCTATTTATGGGTGGAGGTAGAGCTTGCCTTCCTCATCATGCTGATGCGAACAGTCAAAGGTGGGTCTCCTCCAACGCATATGGAGCCGGATGTGAGTGCAATGAGTTGGGAAACAGTATTTGGTCCTTACCATATGGAGCTTATGGAAGGGATCTACATGCATCATACTTTGAGAATGGAAGCTGGGGCAGTACAGGACTTTCAGCTGGTCTTGTTGCAGCACAGGCTGTTTCGGCACTCCAGATTACAGAGGATGCAAAGGTAGACACGATCGTCCTCAACTGGATGTTGAGAGGCTAGATGGGCCAATTATTGTTATGTTGCCATGTTGCACGGAGTCTTTGCTCTTGCTCTTCTGAATCATGGCTCTGTATATATATGTCATGATTGTCACTCATCTCTTCTTGTTTCTTCTTCTTTAGTGTTGAAACATTGTTGCACTATCCTGCTGTGTTTACGATTTTATAAAATGGTTTGTTTCTCCATACCGTTTTTCTCCCCTTTTGTTTTTGCCCAACATGAAATGATTTTGAATTTTGGGGATACTTTTAAATCATATTTCATATATCATTAAATTTTTCTGGATTTTAACTCTTCTTCACAGTTTCAATCATGGTGCTTATTAACTTTCCTATTTGGTTTATTATTTTATTATTAATTAAATCTATTTTTATGGTGTGCATGAATCCTTTGTCATCATATTATATCTTGTTTTCCTCCTTAGTTATTAATACCGTTTTGATATGTTTTTTTCACTTAGATTATTTTACTCATGTTTAATGCTTCTGATTATTTTTGATCAATTAATTATAATTTAGAAATCTTGGCCCAATCGAGAGAGGAGGTTTATGCATTATTGTTAAAGAAATAGTCCACAATAAATTTTTCTCTTATTTAATTTGTATAAGAATAGAACAATGTGAACAATGAAAATAAAATTATTAATCATCGAAAAAGGTAGTAATTTAAATGAGAGTTTATCTGACCTTCATTTGAATAACAGATTGATTTAATAATTAGGATAAAAACAGAAAATTGAAAAGGTGAAATTGTTACAATCCTAAGACAATTAACGTTGGTAATTTTCAATGTATTTTGCGGTTTGCTTTTTTAAAATTTTTGTATTTTTTATTAGAGATGTTTATGGATCGGGGCGGAAAGAATTTGAGATTTTTTTTTTCACTTTTTATTAGAGATGTTTATGGATTAAGGTAAAAAAAAATTTGAATAAAATCTAAGCATAATAAAGAGTAATAATGTTAAATTACTTGCCAAACCCAGATTGCACATTAATTTTTTTTTAAACAAAAACATTGTTTATTGAGAAATGTTAACTACTGCCTAACATAAAATGATACTAAAAGAATAGTGCATTTAATGTGGACAATTTTCCTTGAGTTTTTTTTTTTTAATGAGTTTTTTTTCTTGAGTTCAACAAAAATAGTACATTTAATGTGGACAATTTTCCTAAATTAGTAATTAAATAAGGCGGGAAAATTTTTTTTACAAATCATGGAACGAAAAAATAACTTGGATCAAGTTTTGAGTTTTTTTCCTTTAAATTGAAGCCCAGCCCAGTAAATTTTTTAAAATAAAATTTATTTTTATTTATTTTTTAAATTTAATATTTTTATTTAATCTTTTGGAATTATTATACAAGATTTAGAACTTGGACAATTAACCGGATTTGTGAATAGGTCCACTCTTTATTTATTCAATTTAAAATTTCCGTTGCCAGATAAAATTAGAACTAAATTGAATTAAATAATCATTCGTTAGTAGATTATCAATCTTTGACGGAAGATACTCATTATTGTATTTATTTGACTTACGTGACATAAACGCACTTGCATGCTAGTGTTAAATTTCAGAACAGTATCTAATTATATGATCCTTAAATCTATCAGATTCGGACATATTTGGATGCAAGAAGTTACAATTGCAAGTAAATTCAATCTATTTAATCTGCATAATTGAATTGTCCTAATCTTCAATTTTCCTTGATCGATCAAAATAGAATAAACCAATGTCACTTTTTAACAAGTTGAAAACCCACCTGCACTTTTTGAATACATGCTTTAAATTTCCTGGCAAACTCATCTTGAAACAGATTTACAAAACCCTACGATTTGATTAGCACCTTATTATTTATCTCAATGCACCAAAAAAGATAAGAAAATAATATATACATATATATATACATATATATATATACATATATATATATATATATGATTTCTAACTCCTAGCCAGAGGCGGTTGATCCATCCATTTGTTGCAGAAGAAATAAAAGTAACTGGAATCAGAATCACTTGATAAAAAGCTTGAACCATGTAGAAGTTTCAATATTACCTACATAATTCGGCCATCTGTGGTGGGAACAATCGAACACTGCCCCAAGCACCGCCAATATGAGAGTTTTCAGAGAATGATGGAGAAGAAAACACTATTGTATTATGTCTTTTCAATGATACCTTCAGTCCACGGCGCATTGAGATTTGAAAAAATATGTCTGGGGGCAACAAATTAACAACTTTTTTTTTTTTTTTTTTTACATTGAGAGGCAATGAATATGCCTTCTTGATTTGGCTGACCAGAGTTTCAAAGCAGTACCACGAGAAAAGGATGCTTACATAAAGCATTTCTGTCAAATATCAAGCCCTGAATTCTGTTGCAGTGGTTGTTCCGGATCTTGTGAGTTCTGTCGTAGTCGTCATTCCAAATCATGTGAATTCCATCTCGATGGTCGCTCTGAATCTTGAAAATTTTGTTGCATTGTCCGCGCAGAGTTCTGTGGACTGTGCTTCTGAAGAACATTGTCATCATCCCGTCTCTCGATTTCAGAAACGCTACCTGGTTTGGCCCCAGTGGTTATGATGTTTTTAAACCAAGCTGCTTGAAATCTGGGGCCTCCTCTGTTTGAATTGCTGGCGGAGTCATTAGCACCGCTAGAACCAGAGGTAACACCCACAAGGAAACGATATGCCACTTTGCTGGCTGATACAATCTCAGTCTTGGCTTGTCTAAACTGCAATAATTAAAACTACAATTTTAAGCACTAAACATTTCGAGGGTTTAAACTTCCTAAGTTTTAGGACATTTCACAATTTCAGCCTGATAATTAGTTGAATTTCAGGGCAATTTTAATGCAAATGTTAACACACAAACAAAAGGATACACGACAGGATGGGTGACAAAAAGCAGAAAAAAAATATTAATGCAAAGCTACCCAGCAGCTTCAAGATAATAATGTAGTTCACAATAAAGAAGATGGTAGCAACCACCTTTTTTCTAGTTTCGCAAAGTTTCAAGGCAAACACCTGCAGCTAGATATTGGAACAAGAAGCCTTTGAAATAGACAACAGTCCTAATAACAACTGAACACATCAAGAATAATCAAACTCAAGTCGAGTAATATATAGAAAGAAGACCAACTGATGTCAGGAATAAAGCTAAATATTGCATGCCTAACTGGACAAATGCATGCTTCCACGTGCAAAGTACACAAAAGCCTATTCATGTAAAATTCAGATGATTGAGCAGGCGTGGCTTGCTTAACATATAAAGGAAGAAAATTTTAGCAGATTATAACAATCACAAACTATAGAAGGGAATCTCACCCGTAAGGCAGTGCTTTCTGCTATTTCTATTGCAGTATCACCAGCATTGGCAAAACGATTAACCCAACCTGTTACAAAAATTGTAAGAATGAGAAAGCCATTGCAAGTTTGAATGACACTGACAAAAGACATGCTCTATTCACTCTTACTGACCACATGTTATCTCCTCAAAATACGGCCAGACATGGGCCTGCATACTGAGTGAAATTAAAGTAATATGGTTGCCTTTTGCCTTCACATCCTAACACTATGAATAAAGGTCAGTAGCCAAGCCAAACCCTTAAATAGTTTTCTTTTCGAGATTCAGGTTTATCACATAGATGATAGAACAGAAGCAGCAAAGCACTCAGCTCATATTAGCAGTCACAAGCTAATAACTGGCATGAATTTCCACCGCTTGACATCAAGCAACTCCATTCCTAAGTTTCAAGCGATGAGGTACATGATTCTATTTTGATCATACTTAATGTTCATTGACCAATTGTATCCAACGATGGAATAATGTTATTAATAAAAGAAAAAAATAGGCATAAAAAGAGGTCTTTCCTTGAAAATTCTAAAAATCTATATTAAAGATGTCGGCCTTCTGCCAGTGGGTTACCAAGTTAAGGGGATAGATGAGGCAGCAGTCACTAGAGATAACTACAGCTGTTCAATCCCTCGAAAAGACACAAAACTTAAGTTTACCTGGAAGCCTTTGGACACCAAGCCTTTCACAGAATTCATCACAGAAGTGGTTGCAATTTTTGGATAACAAGTCATACGAACTTCCAGGCCATTCTCTGCTAAGTTCCCGCAAGATCTGGTTTACCTTCAATATTGAAAAGTTAGTTCTTCCAAGGACCATGGACTCACGATATGTGTACATTGGATTTTTACCATGCGGACAACTAAAAACCCCAGACCCTTCCTCACAGAAGCCAAAAGACCATTCATCGTCTCCATATACCTGTCGATAGGGAAAATAAATTTATTAAGCTTGACAAAGAAATGGCATCGGTAACAAATTTACGACAAAGAAAGTCATAAGAAGTTCACAACCAACATGAATACCCCAAAAAACTGACTGCATAAATACTGTTCGAATGTTCAGTTTGGAGAATTAATATGTCAGATAAAATTTGTAAAAAATACTTAGATATTAACACAGGTATCCTGATCCAATATATTATGGGTATTGTATCAACAAAATTAGACTATAGAAAACAACGATGAACATGTAAAGTGTAAGCAACAAGATTAATGACAAAACCGAATCTAAAGTGCCCGAAAGTGAAGATAGCCATTGCCATTACACTAACTGCTAAAAATTGACAAAGGAATTGTTCTCTTTTCTTTCCCCAGAAACATGATTTAGTTGCAAGATTCTCAAAGATAAAGTAATATAGTGCAATTTTTCTATAAATTCTTCCAAAATTAAAACTAGAAAAAATAAATAATCCATGGAGACCTAACATCTAGTTACAAAATCCTCTACGGTAAAATGCTGCAGAGCTTTCACTTAAAAGTACCTTTAGGGCAAGATAATAATCCCACATCGATTAGCCAACGATATGGACTGTGGCTTATAAAGCAAGGGCCACCCTTCCTCTATAGAGGCGCCTTTTCTCAGAGGACAAAACCGTGAGGACAGTCTATGATTGCTCCAAAGCGGACAATACCTTATAGCGGGCATAATCCGACAATCCTTGCATCAACAATTGGCACCGTCTATGGGAACCTACACAGTCCACACCCTTGCCTAAGGGGCTAGTGTTAGAGCAAGACAACAATCCCACATCGATTTGCCAAGGATATGGACTATGGCTTATAAAGCAAGGAGCCACCCTTCCTCTATAGAGGCGTCTTTTCTCAAAGGACAAAACCGTGAGGTTTGCCCAAAAACTCTCAGATATCTTTAGCTAAATTTTGTTATATTAAAATGGCATAAAATACACAAACAAGTAACAAACATTTCAATGTCAGCTTGCTCAAAAACAATAATATGATTCTCTCGCTACAAAAGAAAGAGCGAAAAACCCCCCTTGTTTGATATATCTTTATCTCTATAATACAGCAACACTTGAATGGACCGACCAAAACATCAGAACCTTATTTGCAATCACCATTTAAACATTTGCAATGAATAAACAAGTAAAACCCTAGAAATTCAACATAGAGCCTAAATTACAAAACCAGAAACCCTAGATCTTATTCAAGCACAGCATGAAAAACGCAAGAAAAGTGCAAAATTCAAACAACAGAGTGAGAAAGAAGGGACCTGAACTGCACTGTGAAAGATGCCGCCGAGGCCGATTCCATCCTTGAAGATCTTGTTGATTTGAACGATCGTGCTGTTCGTTTTATCGGATCCACTGTTCGTCACATCGTATATATGTAAAATCACCTCCGTCATCTTCACCCTCAAAAAGAAAAAAACCCTAAATCCTCTCTCTCGACTCGTATCTTTCCACACACACCGGAAAACCTTAGCCCCTACTCCTCTTCTTGTTCTCCTATAAGCCTCTTTAAGCTTCGAAATCTAACGATTCAATTCCGTTTCAAAAGAACTTCCTCACTCTTTCGCACTTGCTTTTTCGCTCTCTTTTATTTAAACAACAAATTTCTTACAAAATAACAGTAAGGAGTAATTCCTTGTCGGCTTCGAAATGCTCAAATCGGGGAATCTCTTTCAAATTCTAAATGATTTATTAGAAGTTTTTTTTTTTTTTTTTTTTTTTAATTTGGACCGATTAACTGTCTGAATGTCTGAAGTTTCAGTTATTATGCAATCACAAACACATTGTAGAGGAAAATGACGGGCATTGGGAAATAGCCCTTGGACAATGATTGAAATTACAGAAAGGGCACTGTCTCGGGTTGGATAAGGTGCCCCACGTTGTCACGTTACGCTATTATTAACTTCCAGACACCGACATCTTTTTATGAAATTATATTTTTGCCCTCCTATCTTCGCCCCCATCTTTTTTTCGGCTGTTTCCAGGAAAAACAAAATTCGTAAATATTTAAATAAAAAATAATATTTAATAAATTTAAAATTTAAAGATTAAAATATATAATTTTAATTTTCTAATTTTGATTTTTATTATAAAAATTTAAATATTTTTTTAATTTTTGTAATTAATTGAATTTCATTATGTTTTGTTAATTTAGTTACGTGCTGTAGATTCTAAGTAAAAAAAATATTAATCGAGAGCACAAAAATTTTTCTAATATAATATTTAAGTACATATGCTTAATAATATTTATGAATATTAAATCTGATGTAGGTACAGTTTGAGTTTGTCTCTGTGCTGTAGCCTCTATGTTGTTGATCGGCAACCGGTAAATAATTTTATTAAATCTGATAAAAGGGATAATATGTTCAGTTAATTCATTAAAAGTTTGAATTGTGGTTTATAAAATTATTTTTTATTTATTGAGATTTTTTTTAAAAAAAATTAAATTGTGAGAATAGTTTGAGTATTGTAATACTTCATAACGAATGAAATTCAACAATTCTCACAATGACACTATCTATGAAAAATCATTTTAGATTTATACTATTTTTGAGCCCAAAAATAATTCACACTCTTGTTTATAGGGCTAATGTTGAGGAGGATAACGATCTCACATCAATTAAACAAAGATTTAGATTGTAATTTATAAAGATCAAAGTACATTTTTTTAAAAGACAATCACGTAAAGATAATTTGCATTACGCTTCTCATAATAAATATAATCTAATAATCCTTACATCAAATAAAATCCTTGAATACTATTATATCCCCTCATTGTCTAGTCATTAGGTATGATCTTTTTGAAGATATAAGTATTAAAGGATGGTTGGATGACTTCAATCTTTACACTACCAGATAAGTTTGATTATCATATAATTTTCACCCGCTGGAGGTTTTAAATCAAGTAGGACTTATATCAAAGTATAATATTAGCACCTTCGAAGTATTAGCTATTAAAATTCTTTAGTTCTCTCTTTGCTCTTCATACATAATCTTTTTACTGATTTAAGCATCGAAATATTTTCGGAGTCCAATATTGGATATCTCTTATTTTTTACTATTTTACAAATTTTTTTGTAATATCTCTATTGTTACATCAACAAACACAATTGTCGAAATTGAGATTATTGTTTGAATGAAGGGAGGCAACAAGTTATCCCATTCAGTCAAAGCTTTTTCATCTGCTCCCTTTAGATCAATAATCTTTAAGCGCATTGGCAGCTGTTTTTTTTGGGAGTCTCTCGATCGACATGCATAATAATTCTAATGTTCATAGATTGAAACACTTAACGCTATTCTTTTTATTATAAAAGGAAAAAAGGGTTAAGAAAAAGGGAAATTAACATTGGCAATTGCAATGGTGTGTGCTTTGTATAACTACATGTCTTGAATTCTCACAGTTGCCTTCAGTTTTGGGCTCCAGCAGAAATTAAAAAGAAAAAATAGCTAGGAACTTCATGGTTCAAAATCCGCACTTGGTGCCAAAGTTTAACAATTATCCTTAAACAACCACTATGATTTTCGTGCAGGACTTGGACTTGGAGATATATATATATATATATATACACCATGAATATAAGGCACATGAAAATCATTGGGCAACAACGTCTAATATTGAGCTAGCTGTTCCATTCTATCATCCAAATGTTTCTATGTCTGCCTTGGTTAGTGATCAATATTGTAAAAATAAATAAATAAAGGAATAAAAAAACTAGGCTTCTTGTCGAGCTTGAGATATTTATTGGATAAAAAAAAAAGTTTTAACATATTTCATTGAAGGGTTTGTTTAAAGGATTCTTATATGTGTTTAATTAAATATTCTTTATTTTTATCATTTCAAAAAAATTATCTGATTAGCTCCCTCTCTTGATTAATGCTAGTAAATCAGAGTATATAAATAAATTTGAAGTTAATCAAAGCATTAGAATTCATCGAGTCATCGTTATGCATAAACCTATTTATGAGTTGAATTATTCATTTTGTCTAATAAATTTGATTTGCTCAGATGAACCTTAGACAAAGCTTTAAACAATTTGAACCAACTTAAATTAGTATTTCATAATAAATTTTTTAAATTATAAAAATATATAAATATTAATATAAAAATAATTTTATTTTTTATTTTTATAATAATTTAAGTTTTTAAATGAAAAACATGAAAAAAAAATTCAACCGTGACCGGCCATGGATGCACCTTTAATGATTGATTAAGAAATTTTTGTTCCAGCTGGTAAGTCGCAGCGCAATGGAAAGGTAACTCAAAAGCTGTGACCAAAACAAGTAAAAAGCAATTTAAAGGCGCAAACAGACGCAGATGCAGTCCTCGATGAAGTACGCAAATAAAACGAAACACTAATTCACACATGCAAGCTGCCAACTCATCTTCGGGTAAAACAATGAAAACATCAAAAGATTCAGATGTTTCTTTGTCTGTCTGAGATCGACAAAGTAAAGCCAAAAAAAAGGTACTAAAAAGTCACTCTAATTTCATTAAGAAAAATTGCACTGGTAACGTCAAATCCATGGCGTTGCCAACGTTCGGAAATCAGAAATCAGCAATTTGAACATAGAATTTATTTTTAGATTGTGCGATGATGGACCTATAATTTGGCTTGCAGCGCCATTTTTCGTACTATATTCTTGCTATATAAAGGTAGAGTACTTGTTAGAATTGGATTGTAATAGGGGTTTTCAAATATTTTCGAAGAAAGTGCTTCCTGAGAACGTAATGAAGATGGTTAGATCAACCTTGAAACTGTTCCTAGCGTTGATCTTTCTTGGCTACATGTTGCTGTGGATCATGATGCCAACGAAACTGTATTTCGAACATTGGTTACCAGAAATCCATACAATAACAAATTCCACATACTTTGGACAACAAGGTATCAAAGCAATTCAGTTCACAGTCTCTTCTGAAGTTCTTTTTTTTATTGTCGCTTTAAACTCAGCTTAATTGGATGTGTAGGTGCAACGATGCTGATTTACACAGTTTCCATCCTCTTCATTGCTACGATGGGCTGTATTTACCTCCATTTGGGAAAACAACCTGCTGATTGCAACGTTGATAGGTGAATACATCTTCAAATATGATTTTATTATTTTCATGTTTTTGTGTCAGATAACTAACTAAATTAACTGCTGCTGATTTCTTGGAACAAGGCTCACGACTTCTAGGTTGGCAACTTTGAAGCAACCAGTGATCGTGAAAGGTCCTCTGGGTATAGTTTCTTGGATAGAACTCTCGTTTTTAACCGTGTTTATTCTGCTGTTAGCTTGGTCAACCACTTCCTACTTGAATGGTATGTTTGTGAATACCAACCAAATGGCTGCACGGAGTGGACTGCTAGTGTAAGAATCTCATTGCAATCGGGCCTATATTACCTGGACTTTTTGGTTTTACTTGTATAGTTGTACTTTGACATTTACTTCAACATATATTTTGATATGAACATGAAGTTATGATGTTTGAAAAACTTAAAAAAAAAAACAAAAAAAAAAAACCCAACTTGTGAGACACACACCTAAATCCGCTACTCACCCGAGTCACATTATATAGATTTGGGGAATAATTTCATTTGGTTTTCCTGGCAGGTGGAAGGCTAAGTTGGAGATGTCAGGTCTGACACTTGGTCTGGTGGGCAACATTTGCCTAGCTTTTCTCTTCTTCCCAGTGACTAGGGGATCTTCAGTTTTAAGGCTTATTGGCCTTACCTCTGAAGCAACTATCAAGTATCATATATGGCTTGGCCATATTGCCATGACCTTGTTCACAGCCCATGGTTTGTGTTACCTTATCTTCTGGGCCAAAACAAAGCAGATTTCAGAGGTAAATAACCTCATTCTTGTTTATTTTTCATTAAGTACTGAATTAATCATTTCAATATGGAGGTTTATAATATCAAAAACATCATATGGGCAGTTATGCAAATCGCAGGCATCATTAGCCGTTCTTGGTTCCAGTATAATGGCCATACGACCAAATGTGGAGGCTTAAAAGCCATTGAAGCATTTTGGGGGGACTTTAAAGTGCTCTGCTTCATTAGTTTTAATCTATTTTACTTAGACTTTGGTGTGAGTATCGGACATAGGTATTTGTCCGACAAATTCAATTTTTTTCAAGATTTTAAGATCATTGAAAGATCATATCTCCGTACCTATGTTTGGATATATATTGAAAATTAATGTCAAATATGAATACTTCACGAAAAATAAAAGTCAGAGCAACATATGTTTTTAAATCTCGTACATTTAAATGATAACAGATCATCTACATCGAGCCCAAAGAGTTTAAACAATCTAGAAATCCAAGCATCAGGAGCTAGATATTTGCTACTTAATGGTTTGACATTAATTGTGGATCTCCCAGTTCATGTGTCTAATATTTCCCCAAGTTGCAAATTATAGATCATTGTGCTTGTCTGCAGGTGTTTAAATGGGATAAAGTTGAGGTTTCAAATGTAGCCGGAGAAATAGCTTTGATCTCTGGATTAGCCATGTGGATAACAAGCCTCCCACAAGTAAGGCGAAGCATGTTTGAGCTCTTCTATTATACTCATCATCTGTACATTCTCTTTGTCGTCTTCTTCATCTTCCATGTAGGATTCTCCTATTCTTGCAGCATGCTTCCTGGTTTCTACCTCTTCTTGATCGATCGATGTCTGAGATTCTTACAATCCCAACAAAAGATTAGCTTGGTTTCGGCTCGCATTTTGCCTTGTGAAACTGTTGAGTTGAACTTCTCCAAGAGCCCAGGTATGTTAAACTTGATACTTGGTATTGTATGTAACTTTCTGTTCGTTGACAAAATTAGTCACCTTTCCAAGAGTGGTGTCCTGGCAAAGTCTCATATTTATATTACATTTTCATTTCATAATCATGTTTAAGGTTTTGTAGTTGAAAATTGCCATTTCCCTAGAACTTGTAACGATATTAAACACATTGTATTACTTGAGAAGAAAATAGAAATATCTATGGAGGATGAACCCTTATCTTGCTTTTTTTTTGGGTAGAACTGAGTTACACTCCAACAAGCACTCTTTTTGTAAATGTGCCTGCCATTTCCAAGCTGCAATGGCATCCCTTTACAATTACCTCCAGCAGCAATATGGATCCTGACAAGCTGAGCATTGCCATCAGAAGTGAAGGAAGTTGGTCTTCTGAGTTATATCAGAAACTATCTTCCCCTTCGCCACTGAATTGCTTCGAGGTCTCCATTGAAGGACCTTATGGACCTGCTTCAGCCCATTTTCTAAGGTAATTTACTTACCCTAAAATTATGGGTTTCTTTCCCTAGTTTTTGTAATTATGCCCACTTTTTGCCAAGCAAACAATAACATAGCGAACATAAGATGCAGCCATGACACATTGTTGATGCTGAGCGGAGGTAGCGGCATTACACCTTTCATCTCTATAATCCGAGAGCTCCTCTTTAAGACCACGAACAATAGTCACAGAGTTCCACGGATCCTCCTCATTTGTGCATTCAAGAAATCTATAGATCTCACCGTGTTAGAATTGCTGCTTCCAGTTTCAGGCACCACAGTAGATGTTTCCTGCTTGGAGCTACAGATTGAAGCCTATGTAACCAGAGAGAAGGAACCAGCTACAGATAACCAGAAGCTCATACGAACTGTATGGTTCAAGCCTAATGCATCAGATGCACCAGTGTCTGCAATTTTAGGCCCAAATAGCTGGCTATGGCTTGGAGTAATAATTTCATCTTCTTTTGTCACCTTTCTTCTCCTCATTGGCATTCTAACACGATTCTATATATACCCAGTTGACCATAGTTCTGATATGATTTACGCTAGCTCTGCGAGAGCTGTTCTGAATATGTTGTTCATATGCATCGCCATAGCCATGACAGCAACTGCTGCTTTCCTTTGGAACAAGAAACAGAATGGCAAGTGGATGAGACAGATTCAAAGCAATGATGCTCCACCAATGACATCGCCGGCATGGTTTAACAATGCTGCTGACAGGGAACTAGAAAGCCTTCCGCGTCAATCTTTACGGCAAGCCACCAAGGTCCATTATGGTGAAAGACCCGCCTTGAAAAGTAAGTTGTTCATCATTAGGATTCTTTTCTATAAGCTGACAAGGTAACTTGTTGGTTTAAAGACAGAGTCCGAAGAAAGAATTCGTTGAATTATTGATCAAAAAATGAATGAATAAGCGTTATGACATCCTATAACTACCTTTTTAATGGCAGAGATATTATTCGAACGAAAGGGGACCAGCGTTGGTGTCATTGTAAGTGGGCCTATGGAACTGCGGCAAGAAGTGGCTGCAATATGTTCGTCAGGTTTGGCAGATAATCTGCATTTTGAGTCAATTAGCTTCACCTGGTGAGCAAGAGGAAGAATCATTTCCTTTCATTGTAAAAAAGATTGCAGTCCGTGATAAAAAAAATTATAAATGTTAAAATTTAAAATTTAAATTTATTAAATGATACTTTTTAACGATAACAACATAAGTTAACTGAGTTAAAACTTCAGGTTCGTAAAAATTTTTCATTTACTTTACGCGCCTCCAAGAAAAAAGGGAACAGGTTAAAAGATCCCAGAGAAAATCGTTCTTCTCTGTCTATATCTGTAATATTAAGAGCATTAAGGTTCATCGTGAATGCGTATAGCGCAAAGAAGTGGGATTTTACAATTTCTCAGAATAAAGTCTCAACACTTTCTTATTGCCAGTTTCAAAAGAGCTTAAAAGTAACCTATAACAGATAAGGAAGGTTGGATTTAATGGCCTGGGTCATTGCTTCTGTGTTAAAAAGGGAAAAAAAAAAAAAGCCAGATGAGTAATCCAAATTTTCCAGGGTTTTGCCAGCAATTGATAAAGCTATAGCCTGGTGGAGATGAAATGAAAATTACCATTTCAACTTTCAGCAATTAGCATTGAGCTCTTAAATGATTAATCTTTTATAGCCACGAGACAGAGACGATCAAATGACAGTATTAATGAGAAAGAAAGCCAAATTAAAATTGAAGCACTGCAAAAGAAAATGAAAAACCTTTAACTAATTTCTGATTTACTCATTATACCTTAATTGAGTCATATATAGAGGCAGCGACAACCTTCTAAGCAAGAAAATCACTAACAAAAGGAGTAAAGAGGGAAGGAAATGTATGGGAAAATGAACAAAACCTAAGAGGACATTTTTTTTTTCCTTCGCTGAGGGAGGCTACCAACCAAAAAATAAGACAGAATTTTTAAAGCATCCTGCCCAATAAATGGAAATGATAAAAAAGCTGAAAAAAAAAAAGGATCTCCCACCAACCAGCAAATTCAGCCCAGACTAGATAAGGAGAAAGACATGTACCTCGTCTAGGTAAAAACATCTCCCTTTTCAAACAGATCCTCTCAGGGTTGTATCTTAAATGACCTATCTTCACTAGTTGTCTTAGGAGCATCATCATCGTCATGCCTCCTAGACAAGACCCCAAACTGTACCAGTCATGGTTAAAGAGTTATTAGCCACGTATGAATCTTCTGCATTCAACCGAATGCGAACGGCTCACTCGATGAATCATCTCATATCTGCTGCCATGTTCATCATCGTCACAGCGTTCATTTTGGCACCCTCTACTACCAGCAGTCATCAGGAATTCTTCTGGGTTGAACCGTGGGCCTGAAGCTATCATCCGAATTCAATCTTCTGACAGGGCGCCCTTGATCAAACCTTTGGCCTTGCCGAAACATCCTCACAGGTGATTTCCGGCCCCTTAAATGGTCTAAACCAGAATTTCGATCCTCAAACATCCTGGAATTTTGCTGAGGCGAAATGCGACTTCTAGGTGGGGATATGAACTCTTCTCCATAATCTGCAGCAAAACGCTTTGTAAACGGCAACCTCACCCTATCTATCCTAGCACCAGACCTGAAATCTGGTGACCTGCTACGATGTCTTGAACCCCCATTTCGATCCCTCTGCAATAACCAACCAACAGGTGAACGACTCCTTGATCTTGACCGAGTTCTCTTGTAAGGTACAATATAATGAGATCTTCCACCATGGGGGGAAATGCTTCTTTCTCTCCTGCCTAAACGATGTGGCATGCGACGAAAATATTCTGTGCTGTCATCAGGGATATCCCTGAGATATTCATCTCTGATGCCCCTATTAACCCCTTTTGGATATCTTCGAAACCTAGCCCGATCAGGACTAGTATCTCTTATGGTTGGCATTCTTGGACGCTTACCATAAGAATCATCTCTTTCAACTGGTGATCTCCTTCTAAGGATAGGTCTATATACACCATTGGAGGGGCCTACAAATTGCCTGTTAATGCGGTTTTCAGGTCTTGCAACAACAGGAGCTTCTGAAGGTGCTTGGTCAGTGGCCGTAGGATATCCATGGCTCTCAACAACACTTTTTGGTCTGGGGCGACCAAAATTGTAAGGGCCACGATAAAAAGATGCATGCTGCCGTTTAGAATCCCAATAATTAGCTGAAGGATTGAAAACATGACCACCCCCTGAGCTTCTGCCACACATATGTGAAGCAGTTCTATCCCTCCCCAAGAATTTACCAGAACAAACCTCCCTTTCAGCTCGTGGATATGAACCATCAAAATTGTCAGACCTGTAATATTTAAAAAAAATCAAAAATCAATCAAAGCTAGAAATGTACACAAAACGGAAGAGATGATGGATCAAAAATGTTTACCTGCTTCTCTGAACAGCATAAGAGGATAATGACCCTTCAACACGCGAATGCAATTCCCTTTTAGATACCTTGGATAAATCTACCCTAAAATCACAATCTCTGGCATTAGACCCATCCAAGCAATCACTTTTCTTTGTTTCACCATCAGGCACTTCCATGGTTCTCATCTTTAAACTCACTGAATTTCCCCCCAAAGCCACTCCAGTTTCACAATATTTAAAATTTCTAGATACATCCGGACTTGTTCCTCTTTCTACCTTTAATTTCTGCTCACCACTCTCAGATTCCAAGCCAAATGATCTTTCTTCCTCAAATTCAGTGTCATAGTCGACCTGTTCAACTTCCTCCCAACAAGGAATATCTGATTCCCTCAACTCCCCATCCTCGAATTGTGAGTCATAACCAGCCTGAAGTTCTGAGTGGTTTCCCATGCCAACTGTCAATACCTTATCTTGAGAAACAACTGAGGTGTGACTTTCTTGCGGAAGAGTAGCAGAATCAACTTGAGCAATATAAGCCAAAGAAGCTCCATCAGTTCGCTCCATAGCCTCCATTACATAATCATCCGATATGGACATGTCTTCAGACTTCGGTGAATAATGGAAAATGTCCATCTCCTCTGCCCCATTTGCATGCTCAACTTCATGGGATTCTAGAGGCTGAGGATTGTTCTGAGGCTGAGGAATGTCCTGGTCCTGCGCAAAAATTTTGACATCATCCAATGCAGAATCTCCATCATGATCCTTCTCATCTTCATTAGCACTGGCGTTCTGAATATTGTACCGGTCTTGAGCATAAATTTTGACATCATTCAACCCAGAATCTCCATCATGATCCTTCTCATCTTTACTAGCACTGGCGTTCTGATTGTTGTCCTCGTCCTGAGCAAAAATTTTGACATCATCCAACCCAGAATCTCCATCATGATTCTTCTCATCTTTATTAGCACTGGCATTTTGAATGTCATTTGTAACTGCCTCCAAAACTTGTATGCAGGGAGAAGCAACATCAAACTCTTCTACATGAACACTTTCTACACAAACAATTTCACCCCCCTCTTCCTCAGAAATACATCCTGGTGTGATCAGCTTAATATTATGAGTAGATACTGATGTTTCTCGGGCTTCCTCAGAAGCCCATGTGCTCTTATCTGATCCAGGAAGAGGAGAACAACTGAGGCATTGATCCGTGTTTACCGCCTCAATGGAAGCATTTGCGTCAACAGCTATGGACATCATCGAATTCACAGCATCAATCACTGGCAGTGAAACACAATCAGTGATGTTCCCGCTGGAGCCAAAGCATTCTTCAGATTCCTGTTTCTCTCTACTCAAATCATCATTCTCAACATTCTCTCTACTCAAATCATCAGTCTCAACAGGCAAGGTTCTCAAGTCTGAATTCACCTTGTTACCCCAATCAACATCAGATGAAATCACCTTGTTCAGAGTGCCATTTGTTATTTCTTGAGGTTCCTTGGTCTGCAGCTCTTCGTGTTTCGGGGAAATATTATCCACAGCATCAGGCAAGGTTCTCAAGTCTGAAGTCACCTTGTTACCCCCATCAGCATCAGATGAAATTACTTTGTTCAGAGTACCATTTTTTATATCTTGAGGTTCCTTGGTCTGTAACTCTTCATGTTTCAGAGAAATATTATCCGCAGCATCCCCTTGAGAATCAACATTCCCATCATCAGAAGGCTTAGTCTGCAGCTCTTCACTTGTCACATAAATATTATCCCCAGCATCAGTCTGAGAATCAACATTCCCACCCTCACAAGGCCAAGCATCCATTGAAAGATTTAAATCCCAGAGTAACCTATCATTTGGCAAAGGGATAGACTTTTCTGCTGTTGTATTATCCTTATCGTGATGAGATTCATCCGAAACAGCACAGGAATCGACCTGGAAAGATGAACCCTCAGGTTTACCTTCATTTACTAAATCTTTTGGGGAGCAACAAGCTATTTCCAATGATGCAGTAGTTTCCTCCAGAGGCATTACAGATGCTGAAGACTCGACTCTATCTTTTGCAGATTCTTCTACTAATGGATTTCCCTCATTTTTTCCAGTAACATCATCACCGAAGCTATTGCTGCAAGCAGCATCTGCGAGTAATTCAATCCCTGAGAAATCTTCAACATCATTTATTACCTCTGAAAACTTCTCATCATTAATATTAGTAACAGCTGACTTGATAAAACAATCAGATTTTATGAGCATTTGCCTATGAGCTGAATTGGAACCAGTATTTTGCCCCAAATCAAGTTGAAAATCTAAATGGTGTCCAGAGGCTTCAATGTTCAGAGAAGGGGTCAGTGGAGGTGGTGGTGATGGAGATCGGAAGGCAAATCTCCTTTTCTTTATTGGAACATGTTCTGCTTTTTCACTGAAGCGTCGTCCTAGAACATCCACACCAAGCTGCTAATAGGAGGGGCAAAAAAAAGAGAGAGAAAATTCAGTTCAAACAAGAGAAAAAATTACAGTAGTTTTACAAAAGAACAATAGCATGAGATTTAACCTTCTCTGACTCAGAAACTGTAACATTCTCCACTGTTCTGGCATTTTTTTCAGCTAGTGACATTCCCATTGTCAAACTTTTAGTACCTGATTTCCTTGTACGCCTCGTCCTACTCCTATTCCCCTTCGAAACTGTCTTCCAAGTCAAGTCAGGGTTTATAAAACCAGTTAGTTCCAGACCTACTGTGCTCATCATGCCAGTAGATACAGACCCTATCCCATCAACTAATGGTCTACCATGACAAGTCTTGCAGGATGCCATGGCTTCTTGCTCGCTACTTGACACCAGAATCAAAGATAAACTCCTGGTGCAGGTACAAATAAAGTTCTGCAAAAGATTAAAACAAAGCTCCAATCACATATCCATTCACAGTAAAAATTAAATAAAAAAACACATGCAGACATATGCAAAAAAAAATTATATCAGCAAAATTTTTGTTGCTGGTACATGAATAAAATAAATATGTCAATTGATGCCAACTATACTATGAAGTTTTATAACTTTTTGAGTCCCTCATGTACAATTATGTTTTCCTTTTTGAGGAATAAAATAACAAAGTCTAAAGACTTACAGTTAATTGGGTTCCTCCAATCTTGTCAGATATTTAGCAGATCAGGTTGCAATATCGAGATTGCTATAAAACTCAAGTCTTCAACACGTTATATGTCTATCCTGCCTGTAAAATAAAACATCCAAGAACAAGATCAGCATGCATACACCAATAAATAATAAATAAGGGGCAAATAAACAAGCTTAAAAAAATCCTATCCTTTTAATAAAAGTGATTTCATCATCTGTACATTGAGCGCCAAAGCTGACAATAAGAAACTATCCACATATGACTCCACGGGTCATTTAAGTTGAGGCAGATCATGCAGACAAGTTCTGATGTCCAGGAAGACTTTCATCCATTGAGAACGTAATAGTGGATTAAATTTGTTCCAAATGCTTAGAATCAGGGTTCTTTACAAACAAGAAAATATATACAGTAAAAGTTTCATCATCAAAACAAGTGCTGCTACAGTTTTTAAGCAAACTGTGTTCTTTGCTATACGCTATTTCCACAAAATTACTTCTGGTAATAGTAGAAGGATATTTGTTTCAATCTAAGCCAAAAAAAAAAAAAAAGACATAGCAGCCCAGCTGCTTCATGCCAAGCCATCTGACTAGCAGCCAGGCCACAGGCCAAAATACCAGTAAAGATCTCATAATCTCTTCAGAGCAGAAACAATTTTTTCCCTTCAATGGTTCTGAACCTCTTTTCTTCAGCTATGGAGTTGGGATTCGCAAAAAAGCACATGAGACTCCTTAGATCAAAAAGAAAGAGAACCCAAAATCCATAGATCCATATCATGTGAACATAACATACCAAATTCATCAAAGGATAAACACTTTCAGCATCGCATAGGCAATCAATAAGTTTACCTAATTAAAAACAATCACCCTAAAATTTCTATCAGTCTTTATTGCCGCATCAAAGACAGCTCCCCAGAAAATTTTTCTAGATCTCGATTTGCCAAGCAGCTATGTTGATTTCCGTAGCGGTCAATACCAAAATAGACAAATAGCTTATATCTTGATAGCCTATAATTGGCCCAGAAAAAAAAAGTTTTATAGATCTCGATTTGCCAAGCAGGTAGGTTGATTTCCACAAAAAGCAGATGCAGGTAACCTCACCTTGATTACATCAAACACATCTAAAACAAGCAGATCCAACACCCAGACCACTCGAAAAAATGATCAAACAACAAAAGGAGAGACAGAGGCTTCATAAAATCACAACTCAGAAAATAACTCGGAAATTACTTTGAAGGTTTGACGGCTTCGCCTCAACCCGGATGACCTAACAACAAAGAGAGAACCATGATGCGATCTGAGATCCGGCTTCCAAGAACGTGTGCCGATGAGCAGATGGCTGTTTTTGTTCTTTTCTTTTTTGTTCTTTTGGCGATGAAGAGGCAGCTTCTTTTCTTGTCAAGGAGGCGGAGCACAAGACAAACAGATAAACAATACTAACCAGGCGTACAACTTTAGTTTTAGGGTTTTTATTTTATTTTACTTTTATTTTTTACTTTTTGTTATTTAATAAATATAATACCTATTCTTAATTCGTATCTTTTTGACGTTGTCGTTTAGGGCTTTAGGCGTTGCCGTTTAGTATGCTGCTTAATAGTCCACAGAATTCGTAAGTCCGACCGGATTATAAATCGAAAATTTTTTATATTTTTATTCACATTTAATAGGATTCAATCTTGTTCTGTATTTTGAATTTCTGTTTTATAAATTAATAAAAAATTAAAATTATTTTTATATTAATATATATTATATAATTAAATTTAAATAAAAATATTTTATTAATAAATTAAAATTTAAATTATATTAATTTAAATTAAAAAAGATATATTTAAAATTTAATTCAATTCGGATGGATGAAATGCATAACTCCACCTATAAATAAATCTAATTTATTTAGTATACTGTCCATGGATTTAAAGTGTTATAACCAAAGGCAGGTATTTACCTATGTTAATATTTGATACTTTATTATTATACTTTTAGTTTTTTGTTTTAAAATTAAAATATATATAAATTATAAAAAATATTAAATTTATTATTTTAAATAAAAATAAATTAATTATAAATTAAAAGATAAGTATAATTTCTATGTTTTAAGATTAAAAAAAAAAAGGAAAACATAGCTTCAAATTATATGGGATTAATTAATAAACTTGAACCATACTTTAGTTAGTTTGTTTCATTAATCATAATTCATATTTCAAATCATAATTCTATTTTTAAGTAATTGTTTTAATTACAACTTAACTTATAAGGTTATTATGCATTATTATTTATGGTTATTAAATTAATTTTTTATTGCAAAGGTATTGGAATTTGATATTATATGAGAAGTTAAGTTTATTTTACTTCTTCATTTGCCTTAACAATCGCATTTTTACTATAATTAAAATGAGAATGAACTATATTAAATTAAATGCTCAAAATAATTTTATTAAACAATATAGTAAATAGGTATCATAATTAAAAGTATAAAATAATGCTTATAGTTTATATAGTATAAATTAAATGTGTTTATATATAATCAAGTCCTTAATGTGTTAATTTAAATGGTTTTCATGTTTAAGATATGTTTAATACATGTTCAATTATCGTGTTTTCAAATGTGTTAATGGATAAGTGCTGACATGTTAGCACATTTACAACACGATTAACTAATTGTGTTTTAAAGACGCCTTAGATGTACTATTGTGTTTAGCACATCAACCCACAAAATTTATTGTATCGTAAATATGTCGACATCATTACATAAAATTTATACACAGTTAAAGCATGTAGTTAACATATTGTGTCTAAAATTTTCACGTCTAATTTTAAACATGACAAAATAATAATAAAATATAATATGAACAACTTAGAAATATACTAATATATTAAAATTTTATATCGCATAAATTATTAATGTATCAAAATTTATATAAATATATAATGTCTTTAAAAAAATTATAAAACAAAAAATAACATAATATAAATAAACAAATTATAAAAATCTACTATGAGTTAAGCTTGTAATTAGAAAAGTCTACTATAAGCTAAGCTTGTAATATTAAATACGATAAAAAAATAATTAAAAAATAATATAAAATATAATATAATAAAAATTAATAAATATATAAAAATATTTTAAAATTTATATATAAAAATATAAATATTTATAATTAAATATAAATATAATATTTTAATTATAAATATAATATGATAAAATACATTAATTAAAATCTTTATATAATAAAAATAAAGGGGAAACGTAACTCTCAATTTGGGTTCCCGTACGGGAAAGCAAAGTCAAAATTCAAACGACCAAAAACCAATCAATGGCTCAATTTATTGACTGGGGATATTTTTTGGGTAAGTGACGCTAGTTAAGTACTTTTTCTTGAAATTACTTATTTTGGACGTAAGATTACAGTAAATATGATAATATATTTTTATATTATATTTTTATATTATAATTATATTATAATTATTTTATTTTATATATTAATAATTTATATTATATTTAATTTAAAGTTAATTAATTTATATTATATTTTAAATATTTTAATTTTATTTAAATTATATTTGATATTATTATCATATTTAATTACGAGTTCCTCTTCTCCCTGGGCGAAACCACGTGACTTTTATTCCACGGAAGGAACTCCACCCACCCTCTGCCAATCTCAATCTCAATCTCAATCTCAATCTCAAGTTAAAAAAAAGTCCATAATGGGATTAATAAATAATAATATTAAATATAATTATATAAATATAAACAAATTAAAATAATATAAATATAATATAAATTTATATTTTAAAATTTATATAATATAAATTATAAAATATTAAAATTTATATAATTATAAAAAATATTTTATATATAATTATGATATAATATATTAATTGAATTTATTCTAATGGGGCCAAGCTACCAAAGTCAAAAGATTCCGCCTTGGCCTTCTATTATCAAAGTACAAGTAAATTACTCCAATTGCATCTTAGCCGTCCGCGTCAAGACGAGTGGCCCAAGCAATGCTGAATTCGACGGCCCCGATGCAACCGTGAAGGAAAAAAAAAATAAGAAAAAGATAAGAAGAACCTACCACTTTCTTCGGCTTTCTTCAAAGCACCAAAAGAGGCCAAAAGTCCCCAGCAAAAAAAAAGTAAAAGCCCCGTTATACGTGTTAGAGACTTAAGAGAGGTCCTTGATAGCAACATTTTTTGAAGTTTTTCTCCCACCCTTGTTCTTAAGTTTTATTTTGGAGTTCCGACCCTCTATCTTTTGCATATTTTCATTTCTATCCTATTTTTTTATCGGCGCAATTTTAAAGGCTTGTTTAAAATATTAACTTGGCTAAAAAAATAACATATTTAATTTAAATATATTTAAATTATTTATTTATAAATATAAATAAATTTAAATAAAATTTAAATAAATATATATAATATTAATATTATAAATAAATACGATGTAAATCATATTTAGTCTATTTATAAACACCTCTATTTACATCCGCATGCATTAATATTCAGCCGATGATTTTGTGTAATAGGAACATAGCTTCCTACCCTGAAAATCAAAGTTCTCTCTAAAGCCTAAACTTCCAATTGTTTTCATAAGTCAATTAGAAGTCCCATCGATATAGTTGGCAAAAAGAAACAAAGGATGCTCATTTTTTTTTATTTTTTATCCAAACTTGAATCAAATTCGATCTGATAAAAAATTAAAATATTTTTTAAAAATAATAAAAATTTAAAATTTATTTTTATATTATTATTTTTATATGTTTTTATAATTAATTTTGAATAAAATTTTTTATTATTAAATAGCTTGACCTGAATTAAGAAAAGTGTATCCAGGATTTGAATGGATCACACCTATCGAATTGGACAAGTAGCTCGACCCATGAATAAATCGATAGCCATGCAACACAATGCATTAGAACATTTATTTATCTACAAAGTTCGTATAATAATTTAATATTACTTACGTTATAAAATTTATGAAATAAATATGTTTCGCTAAGGAATTATAATAAGTCGTAATTATGCGACCTTTATTTCATTAAATTATTATTTTTAAATTAATTTTAATCAGTGCATTTATTAAGATAAGATATTGATAAAATTGTTGAGACTGTCATACAGTTATAATCTTTTATGAAATAAGCAATCGTTTTTTAAATCAATTATACGAGTGCTTGTTAAAGAACAAATTTACTAAACATGAGTTAGACGAGAAAGTGAATTGGATGTCAGTGTCTCTTTTGTAATATTTGAATTTATATAAATATTTTAAAATTTAAATATATTTATTATTTATATTAATTTTGTACATTATTATTCAAATCTAAATAAAATAATATTATCTTTCAAATATTCAAATTTGCTAAAAATTCAAATTCAATATGTAGCTAATATTGAAAGTAAAGTTCGATTCTTTCCGTGATCATAAATTTTTACATTTTAAAAATTCAAATATCTGAATCTATTATCTGTAAAAATAATATGGATTTAGATAACGAATTCGAATATTTGAATCTGTTATCTATAAATGTAATATAAATTTAGATAATGAATATATGAGGATTTATAATTGCATATGCTGCATATAGTAATTATATTATTTGAATTTATATCAACAATTAGCATTCATAATAATCAAAATCGTAAAAAAAACTATAAAAAAATTACAAATATTCAAATACGCACTATCTATAAACGCTTTTAAGTTAGTGAAATGGGGACAAGCTACTCCATTTTGTCAACCAAAGCCCAATGAGCACAAATTTAGGAAGCGTGAATATGCACACGCAATATGAGTATAATACAAAATGACCACAATAAAATGAAAATTTTTAAAACTATAATACGAGTACAGTAAGATATTTCAAAAAAATATTTTATACAATAATATATAATATAAATATAAATTGATTTTTTAAATTAAATATTGACATAAAATATATTTTTACTTTTTTTTAAAATCATATTTAAATTTAAAAACTTGAACCATAAAAAATTATTAAGACCAAATAGCTTCAATTCAAAACCTGAAAGGCTCACAAAATCATTCAACAAAGGAAATATTTTCTTACTTGTCTTATTTTATACCGCTTTGTCTTCTTTCTCTCTAGTTCTCGGTCTTTGTAACATATTTATGCTGATATTTTATTTTCAACTCTCGCATTTTTCTGTATTTAACTTTATGTTTTCGTTGTTTCTCTCTCGCTATCTCTCTTTTTATTTAACTCACATACCTTATCATATTCAAATATACGTTGATATATCTAATCATATTTAGATGTACATTGATTTTATTATTATTATTATTGTTATTAGTATTTTATTGTGCTTGTATGAAACACAAATATGACACTTGGACACTGCTATGCACAAAGTTTCCATGCATCACAGGCCCATTTGCACGTATTAACCCACAAAATTGTTTCCAAAATAGTTATAATAACACCATCATTAGTATTTTTACCAGCAAAAATATGTGATATATCCTCTCTTTCTACCTTCAAATCACGTAACACTCCTAATTCTCTTCATATTTTATTTAACTTCATAACATCATTA
>JBBYHO010000022.1:4528912-4544770 GCA_038382025.1 Adansonia gregorii | reverse complement strand
TTGTGCTGATAGCTCAAGCTCAAGATGTTTGCTATACATGTTGCCTTTTTCTCCATTTTCATCAGTGAAACTATACAAAGCATGAATTTCAGTCGACAACCTTAATTGGTTATGGAGTTCACTAATACAAAAGCTGATACGCAGCAAAAAAACAACTATTTATGTTAGCATTTGAAAGGTCTAAAGAAAACAAATATTGAAGAACAAAATATGCCTAATACATATATATATATATATGCCATAAATGTTGCCCTTTATATACATACATATATATGTATCTGAGGATAATTATTGAAAGTCTTTCCAGAAATCAAAAGGGAACCCTTCTCAAACTTCATTCTAGTACACCGACGTATCTATATGCTTTTGCTTGATCAAAGGGTCTTACACATTCACTAATGATCCAAAAGGAGAAGCTTCGCCCAAGATTGAGGGTGGTTCTAGCTTGCAAGGCTTTACCATAGATTTCATTGTGCAGGTTTTATCAGCAGCAATCAATGTTACATAAACTCTTTATTTTGTTTTAAAGTACAACTGATGCATATTTAAATACGAATATTGATATGTAATCTTTCAAATATATGAAAAAATTAAATATACCCATATCGACGCTCACCCGAAGTCCAAATACCATAGACACCAACAAACATTTCCACTTTAGAGATTTTCGACCTGCATCTTGTTCATAAACGAACTTTTTTATGGACATCAAGCATCCGTAGTGCCTGCGGTTCAACAGCAGCCAATCTTTTATAAAAATAATACCATCTAAAATCACCAATGACGAACCGTGGCTAAAAAGACACAAAAAGCCTGCTTTTCTGTCTCCTCTGGTGTGGCATGATCAGCAGTGTGAACTTTCGGTTAAGAAATTCGAATCCTTAAAAATGGTTTCGTGCATATATCTCCCGTCGTGTGACATTTGCCCTCCAAACCAAATAAATACGTAGTACAATGTGGAAAAAATATATGATTAGATCTATTTATGAGTCAGATAATTTGTTTAACTTGTATTGAGTTGAGAATTGATATTTTTTTATTTCAAATCGATCCAAATTAACATTTAAGTAATAATATTGCTTTTTTATTTAAATCAAGCCAAAACAAGAAAATAAAAAAAATTTTAAGTCGCAAATCCACCATGAACACATCTACATGTGATTTAATATGGTCGACAAATAGGTCGAACTTGCCATAAACTCGGCAATACTTGTGCTGGTATGCATTTGAGGATAGGGGTGAGCATTCGGTCGGTTCGGCCAAAAAAATCTTCAAACCGAATTGACCGACTTAGCTAGAGGAACCGACCGAACCGACCGACATTTTTAACCATAATCGAATTAACCGAACCGACTAAATCTCGATCGGTTTGGTCGGTTAGTTCGGTCAAATCGGTTTATTGAGTCTTGGGCTAATGGTTATATATTTTGGTTAGGAATAGGTTTAATTGGGCTATTAATATATATAAATATATAATTATTAATTATTAATTATTAAAAATTCGGTTAATTCGGTTAATTCGGTTAATAATTTTACTAACCGATAACCGACCGAATTAATCAAATAAACCGACATAAAAAACTGACATAACCATCAAACCGACTTAACCGAACTGATTTAACCAAATTTTATCGATTAAGTCAGTTAAATCGGTTTGGACCGACTTATGCTCACTCTTATTTGAGGATAATGGGTTTTTCCTTTTTTTTTTTTTTTTATGGGCCAACTTTTAAAATTTAAGAAACGAGGGATTTGAATTTTACCTATCAAAGAGCAGAGAAATCATACACCGATCAACTGACGTTTAGTGTTCGGGTGCGAGGATTATGGTTGTTGGAGCGCTGTTACCGTTTGATTAATATTTTTACTTAATTAAATCGTGTATAATTGAGCTGAAAGGCCCCGGCCTGATTGATCCAAAAGGGCTAAATCCTGCACAGCGAGTAGACGTACTTAAGGTTCATAACATAGTTGATGGGTTCTTAACTCTTAAACCCATTGTCCAAAGAAAGAGGAAAACAAAAAAAGTTTATAGGAGCATGTCCAAAAATGGTTTGAGTCCAGTTTGATTAAGGCATTGCACCCCCGGCCATTTATTGGGCTTTGTTTGACAGGCTGCGGTCCACATCAGACTTGGGCTATTTCTAAACATATAATGGGTTAACCCAATATTCCGGTACACGCATTACAAATTTTTAAAAAAATCTGAGAAAAGAATTAAAAATATATTTTTCAAATAAAAAAATCCGGTAAACTATATCTAATTCATATACGAGTTTAAAATAATTTAATTACTATTTTAAAAAATTTTTACATATAATATATTATTTTTATTAAATTTAATATTTTTTTACAAATATCACAACTACCTGATCAACAAACCTTTATTTTTCTTTATTTTTTTCAACGTTTCATCCAAAAGAAAGCTACGCTAGTTCTCTCGAGATTTAAAAGAGATAAGTTCAAAGGATCCTATTTTTCTCTGAATTCCCAGCTAAGAAAATATTAAATAAAAACTAAAAATAGTTGAGGTTACGAGATAATTAATATTTGTCACAGGCTGCACAATCATTGTTCATATAAAACAAAAAAGGTTTTGCTTGTTAAATAAAATAAAATAAATTAATTTTTTTCTCTCAAGGCTACTTTTTGTCCCAGCAGAAACTAGTCCACAGCATAAAATATGAGCGGATCTAACATGAACCTGACATTGAAAAGCAGTACTGGCCCTTCATTGTCAATTAAAATAGTTAAAAAGAAGTTAAAATTTATAATATATATATATATATATATAAAAGATAATACGAAGAATCTCTTTGAATTAATCAAAATAATTATTATTATTTATTTTATTTTTAAATTATCATTATAAATATTATAATTATTAATAATATTTATTGAATTTACAATTAATAAGTTTAATTTGATTAAAATATTTATTAAATAATGATATTCATTATTATTTATTATATTATTTAATAAATATTAAAATAATATTTTACTATTATACTATAAGATCGGGACTGCATTTTTTAATATTTTATCTAAATATTCTGTCAAAATAAGATAATGATAATTTTATATTTGCTTAAATGTTATCATTGGGTAAATTATGTATAAATAAATCTTAAGTTGATACTTATAATTTTAAAATAATTATCACTTAATTAATAATATAATTAAATATTAATTAAAATTAAATCTTCTCGTTATAAAATAAATTATTTAACTAATATTTTTATAAAATATCAAATATTTAGTAATATTAAGAACACAATATTATATGCAAAAATCTAAAAGAAAAGTAGAAGATAGCTTTGACTCTAGCTTATCGGCAACAAGAGGAAGTTCCTTTTTGTTGAAGACGGTAATAGATCATATATACGAAATTTTTATAATATTTAAATTTAAATTTATAAAATTATTTTAAAATTTAAATTTATTTATTATTTATAAATTATTATCTAAATTAAATAATATTATTCAGATATAAATTTTTAATATTTTATAAAAAATAAATTTAAATATTTAAATTCGTTATTTACATCTATAACATAAATTTAAATAATAAATATCTAAAAACTCAGTACCCACATAAACTATAAATAATAATTATAATATTTAATTTTATAAAATATAAATTAAATAATTATAAATATTCAAACTTATATTACCCCTTACTGTCCCTTTTTCGTTACTATACTTTTAGGGGACAACAGCTGGGATGAAAAAACATCCATTCCATTGCCATATGCAGTCTATCTAGAATACACTCATTATATTATTATTATTTTATCATATTAAAATTATTTTTAAAATATTTTATATTTATATAATTATTAATATATTAATAATTAATATTATATAAATTTTAAAATATTTATATAATAATATTTTATTTTTTATATTATATTATAAATTTTAATTATTTTTATATCATAAAATAACATCGCGTTTAACATTGATAATCCAATATGCACCATCCGTCAAATCCAGCAATATGTGGCCATAATTCATAACCTTTTGACTCCCCCATTTATATATATATATTCGTTTTTGTTTGATTCCCTATTTTAATATGTTGCTTATTTCCGTTCGTTTCAAATGCTGAAATTGCTAGCACAAGTTGGAGAATTATTTGTGTTGTGTCCTAATTAATAGTTTTACTTCCTTGCACGTGATACTTTTTTTTTTATAATTAATAAAAATTTAAACAAATTTCTTTGTAAATAATATTGATAAAATAAAAGATATCATAAATTCTGTTATATTGACCAAATTTTTAATTATAAAAGAAAACAAAAAATAAATGCTAATTGATATTTGATAAAATATAATTTATATTTTTTAAAAATAATTAAATACAAAAATAAATTATTTATTTATCTTTTGGAAGATGTTGGTGATGGGAAGATGAAAAGCGCAAAATATAGGAAAAATACACTATTATCCAATTTATTTTCTTGGCGCTGTTGGTTAGGCGCTACACTAAAACGGTGGTTATACCTAAGCACCCCTAACTAGCCTGTCCAATCATTCTGTTTAATATTGAATATTTAATTTATTTGAAAAGCGAAAAGAAAAAAAAAAGTGGCAAAAAGGTAACCAACGGACGATGAATAGATTTACTATTTTAAAAAAATTTTATATTTAAATTAAAATTTTAATATAATTTATTATTATTTAATATGTAATAAAATAATAAAATTTATTTAATTATATTATTTAATTTTTGAATAAATTTAATTTTTATTTAAATTTATTTAAATATTAAATATAAATATTTAATAAAATTAACTATATTAATGTGAAATGCGGCCTAAAAGAGAAGGTACAGATAAAATATAGAGACACAGATAAAGAGGAATAGGTCCCATCACATCCATAATTTAAGGGTACTAGAATTGCCAAGCTGAAAGATAGGCTAACCATAACCGGCTTGCAAACAATGAAGAAAGATGTCATGGCAAAAGTAATTATTTATTTTTATATATAAAGAATATTATCATCACTCTTAATGAAATGGACCCTCTCCCCTAAAAAATGAAGACAATTCCTCCATTTTTCATTTGACAAATAATTGATTTATGAGACCTTTTATTCTTTTAATTTTAGGGCATTGTTTTTTTTACATAATTAAAGCTGTCAAAAATTATAAAAATTAAAAAATAAATATTATATCAACCGATCACACGAATATCATTTATATTAGACATTAAAATGAAATCGAACACTTGAAAGTTGCAAAATTAGAAAGACTCACTTTTTTTAACGAAAAGGTCATGATTTAAAAATATTAAAATTTAAATTTCAAATATATCGAATATTATATATTTTTCAATTATTTTTGAATGAATTAAATTAAATTTTAAATTTTAAAAAATTAAATTTTATGAATGAATTTGTTTAATTATTTAAAAAAAGGGTAGATCAAGTTTGAATGGACAAAGAATTATTTCAACGGTAACAATGCATGCCGAGTCCTACGATCATATGATCAGTAATTAAAAATAAATAAATAAATAAATTCCATTTATGGATGACATACTACTCTCCATAAGAATCTCCTTATCGATAACATAAATCAGTGACAAGCAAAAGTGATGATGGCAAGGCATAGCTTTAAATACAAAAATAAATAGCAAATGGAAAGTTACCTGTTTCGACCTTTTTTTTTTTTGTTTAATTCACTCGTTTCCATCATTCTTCTTTATTATTGTAGTATGATCATTGTATTAAATATTTCCACCATACAAATGTATAAAATAATGAAAATGTAAATGTAAAATATATATTTGCCAAATATAATATGAATTTTAATATAATTAATTTAAAAAACAAAAAAAGTATTATAATATAATAAATTTGATATAATGTATTTAATCCCATCAATTAATACATATTATATTTATTTTCAAATTTTAATTATATTTAATAATTTATATTATATTTATATTAATAAAATAATTTACGTGGTGAATCTGAAGTAAAATCCAAATAAGTACACGTGAAACCCCCCCCTCCAGCGATTGCCATAACAACACTACTTGGCAAATACTGTGGTTCGTACAAGATTTTCCCAATCAGATTCCAACACGCAAATCTCATACACTTAAAACAAATATGTCCAAAAAATAAATTAAAATAATAATAATACCATAAAGTGTGGAGCCCTCCCAATTGTTGGAATGGTGACCAACCTCACACCATTCATTAACTACAGGTTAAAAAAATAAAAAATAAAATAAAATTCGGGCACAATATTTTCCTTCAATCCAAACAATCGTTTTTATTATTTGGGTTTCGCGCGATTTCTCGAATTGTTTTTTTTCATTCTAAGAAAATGTTAAAAATATTTAAATATTAGAGAGAGAGAGAAAAGTGAAGTTAATGCCAAGCAGATGCGACGGTGAGAGTTCGGCCCATCCAACCAAAGCTAACCCCTCCATTTTCTTCTTTAACGGTGAATCCCGGGTTGACCCGGTTACCAGAAGTGAGTCTAGCACGCATCGACTCTGCAACGCTTTGGCTCAGAGGCTTTAACTCGAACCCCGCCATGCTCATCCGGGCCCTCCACTTCCCGAAAACTTCGCATCTTTCGACGCGCTCCCTCCCTTCACACGAAACAGAGTTGGCGATTTTGCGACACAGCGCTTCCTCCAGCTTCGCTCGTTCTGGGTGCTGCCTCGACACGGTCGACTCAATCGAGTCAAACAATGCTCCGTAATATACGCAAGCTTCTCCCACCCGTGAAGTGAACGGCGCCGTGTTGGTGTTCATTTCTTGTTCCACTAATGTTACCACGCGCGGGGATAATCCTTTCACACGACGGAGAAGCTCGTCTCTCGGATTCTCCACGGACACGCTTTCGTCAGGCATTCGATACAGCTTGAACGCAAAATTAACTGCCAATGGTTCGTCCGGTTCGCAACCGAGCGACTCGCGACTCAGACCGCTGAGTTTTACACTGGCTACCACATTAAATTTCAAACAAACTCCCAATCGCTCAGCGATTTGACGCAACGTATCGCCAACCATCTTCAACCTCTCATCCCCACCATTATCTGCAATAGCTGTGATCTTTACCATTGCAGGCTTCCCATTCCCAAGCTCCGACAGCGCGTGGAGAAGATTCATGTACCGCCCTCCTTGCCCCATATCAAAATCAATGACATGGAATTTGTTGCAGCTTGGTTGGTCCAAAGTGCCGTCGAGGATAGCCAGATTAGCAGCCAAGAACCCGAGCTTAAAACAAGGAGACAGATCATAAAGCAACTGAGTAGCCTCAGCGTGTTCCTTGCTGAACATGTCAGCCAGCGGTCGCGGGTTTTCTGCCGAGTTAACCCGCAATTGAAGGGCCAACAACATGCATGATATCAACCTCTGCTCTGAATTCCCTTTAGCGTTAGCAACTTGAGTTAATCGTGTCAGGATCTCGTTCGCGACGTCAGTTTTGCCCTCGGAAATAGCTGACGCCGCCTCCATTATTGTCTGCTTTGAACAAGTCGAAGCTGGAGAAGCCACCGATGACGTGGACGAAGATGATGAAGTAGGAGATGGGGCGACCAGGTTGATAGGGCTAGTGGAACCAATCAAGTTTTGTATAGTTTCTGACCACTCGCTGTTGGTGTTGGTAATCACCGAGACCACATCTCCGTCGTCGTTGTCGTCGCCCAACAATTGTTTCTCCAGCTCTTGGAGCTGATTCATCATCTTCTTATCCGGGTCTTGCTGCTGGAACACCCGTGTTTGAACCGGGTTCATTTGCTGAACGCCCGAAAAACCAGGGTTCACTGCCTGGATTGTGGCCCTGGAGGTGATTCCAACAGGGAGTTGCTGCGGCCTCGCTTGTTGTAAAAGCGGCAGTGTTCCATATCGCTGCGACATACAAGAAGGAGAAGAGAAATTACTCGTAACATCTGGCGACAAGTTGGACGAGAAATCGATGGGAGACAACGGAGAAATCGGAGAAGTGTGCTGGTAACTAGTCCTGGGCTTAACCGAACGGAGATAAAGATTATTGCGGCCGGGATGATTGTATTGAAGCTGATGCCTTTGGAAGTCCGCTAGTGTTCGCTTGCCGATGAGGTTGGGTGCGGCTCTGTTCACGATCTGAGACGCAGGGTCCATGAAGATTCCAGGGATTTCCGCCCTGTACGGTGATCTGGGTTGGTTGTTGCTCATCATGGAGCCAGTATTAGCCACGGATCTGCCGGCAATTCCGCCGTAAAACTCTGGACCACTCCCAGAGAACCGCGATGCCATTCCCCCCTAACCTCTCCTTTCTCTCTTCCAAGATCGGATTTAGAGAAGAAACAGAAAATGAAAGAAAAAGTCAAAAGAATTAGCTTTTTAAGAAACGCATGACAAAAGATAATAGAGAAAGAGAGTTTCGCCTACAGCGTATAAATACGAAATGATTCTCCTTAATGTAGGGGCAAGGGTTAACGGAGATTGGAAAAAAAAAAAAAAACAAGAAAAGAAGGAAAGAAAAGCAAAGGAGGAAAGGTGTTTACAGAAGCCAACTAGCACGTTTTTATGGAAGGAAATAGGTGTCGATGTCTTGACGTGTTATAGACGAAAGAATTTATGTAGTAAAATGCCTCTTTAATGAAATCTGTACTTTAAAATATTTGTATTGAATGCATGAATAGTATCTTTTTAATTCGTTACAATTTTTTAAAAATAAATTTAAATAAATTATTTTTAAAAATAATAATTTAATGTATAAAATTTTTAATTAAAAATTATATATTTAGTTATTTATTTTATAAATATATAATAAATTATTTGATTTAATTTTTTAATAAAATTAAAAAATTTTATTATCAATGTTATAGGTAATTATTTTTAATAAGATAATACTATTTAATTTATTAATAACTTATAAATTTATGTGTTTATATTTAGTACTCTACCATTTAGTGTGTATTTGTGTGTGTAAATATATATATTGTAAGTAAATAAATTAATGATATTATCTCTTTAAAAAAATTATAAAATAAATATAAATAATTTTATTGTTAATAAAATTTTAATGACAATATATAAATCTATAAGTTTTTATTAATTTAAATATTAATTTTAAATTTTTATATTATTAATGTGTTAAACATAAATTTAATTTTTAATTATATTTAAGATCAAATTAATAAGCATCTATAGAGCCGCGTTAACCACTTAAATTTTCATCAAATTAATTATTTTTATAAAATTTAAAAAATATAATAATTATATATTTTTTAAATCGGCATACGTTTTAAACTTTCCCTTGTATTTAAAATAACGAAGAAATGTGAATAGTATTGTTTTTCACTGAAGCGATCAGATCAAAGCCGTTAATTTCTTCGTGATTTTGCGGTTTCTTGTGTACACACTTTATAACAACAGCGTAGTAAGACCAACTTTTCTTTGTCATAGCTTCTCTGCAACCAGTTTGAAAGAGAACCACGTGTCTTCCCGGAGCGTTGACTTCACGAAGACGTGATAAATGAGATACCGTAAAAAAAAAAAAAAAAATGAAAAGAGAAGAGGGAAACTGGGTTTCACGCAATGGACCAGATCGCCCAACTTGAATATCAATTGTGTGAAAAATTCAAAAGATCTTTGTGTTTCGGCATTTGATCAACTGACACGACAGTTACCAACTGTTTAAAAAAAGCTAGCCACAAACAATGATCCAAGAATCGGTAAAAGTGCGCAATCCATCCGCCTAATTCTGGTTAAATTCCGAATTTAGTTTTTTTTTTTTTACAATAATATGATTTTAAATAAAAATTTTATATTATTTGTGATTTGAAATTTCAGTCAAATTACAAATTATTTAAAAAATTTATCAAATTGGTCGACATGGTCGCTGAAATACCGCAAGTGACAAAGATCGATCCATATAAGGGTGAACACTTTAAAAATTCGAAAATCCATTATTACTTTACTTTTAAAGAGAGAGTTGCAGTGAAATGTAGCATACAAAAGTTTGATTTTGATTATATAATATCGTGGGTTAATTTTTATTGATTTTGATTAGATAACACTGGGGATTGATATTAATTTGATACGAATCTTAAATTTTTATGTTGTTTTAATTTTATTATCATTGATAATATATTAAATATGATTATAAATAAAAAATATAAATACAATATAAATATTTAGATTTTTTTTCACTTTCTTTATTCTTTCCTTTCTTTTATGCAAATTTAATGATCTAATTTTTAAGTTAAATTAACATGAACTTTAAAGTAATAACTATAACAAACAATGAAAAATATAATCATTTGAGGATAACAATTAAAATAATGTATAGATAATCTAATTTAGATAATCAATTACTTCCCATGGTTATATGATATGTAAAATTAAAAATTATTTGAATAATATTAATTAAATATTTTAATTTTGAATACAATATTAAAAAATATGGGTGGTTATTTACTGCTAGGAATTTGCTATGATAGGTATAATTTTATTTTTCATGAAAGTTATTGTTACCATTACATTTTGCAAATATACTATGAGACGATTAAAACTCACGTTGAAAAAGTTTTTGGAGCTTGTAGTTTCGAAAGAGGAAGTGATGTTATTCGAGATGGTGCCCAAACATTAAATGCACCCAAGGTAAATGGGGTCATTTTCTTATGCCTCAATGTTGTGTGATTAATAATGGGCTTTGCCAGCAAAAGATAATTATTCTCAATGATTCTCAAAATTTTTGGAGCAACATTTATTATACAATCAATAACTTCAACATTTAAATTTTATTATGCTGCTGCGACCCATGCGTTGGATAGATTAGAAGTTTTGCCTTTCCAAACCTTGGGTGCAATGGATAGGAAGAAGCTTAGATGTTTCAAAAGACTGCCTCAGTTACAAGCTTGTGGATGAAGCTAGAAATGCAAATGGTTAATTAAAAAAGTGACTAAAATGGCTAAAAGTATGCACATGGCTTTTAATAAAATGGATAAACTACGAAAGCTATTAGCTAAAGCATTGGTGGCAGCAGACTTATCACCAAAGCTAACTACAAGCTGCCGAAATACCTCCAAAACAAGCTATCACCAACTCTCACCAAAAAATAATAAGCTTGCAAAATGATATCGGGATAACTATTTGGGTTTTTCAAACGAAAATTAGATTTTCGAAGCTGGAAACCTTAAACCTTTCGTTGGATCTAAATGCTTATATATCAAATCGTTGCTTAAGATGAGTAACTACAAATATATTAATAGAGTTTCTCTTTAAGTGCAATGATATGGATACAATTTTCAAGTCTATTTCAGAAACTCTCTTTGTTATTAACAAGGATTCTCGACCTATGCTACATTAATCCTTGCTAAAGGATGATATTGAAGAAAACGTGGAATCTATACTAAATGTGAGTGCTCAAATGAAATAAATTATATTTAGGACTCGCTTCTTGGTAATGAGATAGATGAGGGATTTGCTGATGTTTATGGGAAAAAAAATTTGAAAAAAGTGATGATAATAGTTTTATTCAGGATGATGGTCATGGTATCAAAGTAGTGCACCATCCGAAGATAGCTAATTGTTACATGTTAAGAGCCACCTCTAAAATTGTACTTCTGGTGATCAAAATAGATAATACTTTACAGGTTAATTATAAATTTTCACAAAAATAATATTAATACGATAATAAATTATCAAAAACTTAAATTTTATATAAAATAAATTAATGTATCAAAAATTAAATAAATATATAATATGTAAAATAAAATTATTATACAAAAAATAAAACAAATAAAATCCCTTGTTCCCTTTCATTTCTTTCCCTGTTTTTTCTCCCCTTATTATCTGTCCTTTCTTTTTCTTAATAAAAAAGAATAAAGAATAAAAATAATGATAAAGAAAAATTCCCTTTAAGAAAAATTCCTTTCATTTACGGCTATAGGCTCCATAGATTTGATGGAGTGACATTTTTCTAATCACGTGGCAACTTATTTCGACCACTTCCATATTTAAAATGAAATATTCGAGTCTACAGCTACTTAAAATAAAAATCGAATAAAAACCTAAAATATCTCAAACTAAACCTTAAAATATCCAATTATGCATAATGCAAACGAAAACCTTAAACAAAGTATAAACTAAATAAATTCAAAGGGTAATATTTAGGAAGATTCGAACCTTGGCAAATAACACTTCATTATCATTATTATTATTATTATTTTCAAAGTGCACAATTCCTCTAAAAGTTAAGAGTTGAAATAATAAGTGACGAGCATTGCGAAATTGAATAAGATTTAACTCATATTGTAATCGAAAAACACTTGTAAAATTAAATTAAATTAAATTACACAATAATTTTTAAAATACAAATGCCATATTTAAAATGTTTTTAAATTCATTTATTCGGTCAAATATATCATCTTAGCACCGTGTGAACATTCGCTTGATAAACAAAAATGGATTCCGAATTTAATTTTATGTTATTTGACTTGTCAACATGATATTAATTATATATTTTGTTAAACATTAATGAGAAGATACTATGATCAAAGATCTAAGATTAGGTTTTCAAGATTGGAAATTAAAATAAAAATATTACAAAGATTAAGAACAGAAAAAAACAAAATTGGGTGAATTTAATTTCCAAAATATTGAACTTAAATTTTATGGTTTGTAAACAATAATAATTAGATATATTGTTTAGTTTTAGTGGTTGATATTGGAGTTGTTTCTTGAAATATCATCTCGTTTTTCTTTCCTAACATCAGCATTAAAAGCACACAGTTATTAATTATAGAAGCAATTAGCTGCTCCCCCACCCAACCCTACCCAGAGACCTACTCACGGATCAAGAGCCAAATTGGAATTCATAATTTCTTTTTAATTTTAATAAATTTAAATACGATATAAAAATAAAATATTAGTAAATATATTTAATAAATATAAAAATAATATAGCATATATATTATGTTTGACGTAACAAATTTAATGGACGTAATATCTTCGGTAGTTATAAATAATTATTAAGAATTATATAAGTATTAATTGAAGAAAATTTTTTTCATTGCATTATTTTTTCTGAATTTAAGAAAAAATAACTTCATTAATTATCTATTTCTTTCTTTTAATATCACATTAATTAGTGCCATTAGGTAAACAACAATTTATTTAATAATTTATATTCTATTTATGTTTCTATGGATTTGCTTAATTGATATCTATAAGAATAAGTTAAAGATTATTTAATTACTGTTTAAAAAAATACATTCAATATATTACTTTTATTGAATTTAAAAATAAATAATTTATTAATTACACCTTTCTTTCTTTTAATATATCATTTTAACCGGTGCTCGTGGCATTGATTAATATTTTTCTATTTACATTTATGTGACCAATAGGAAAAAAAACACAATAAGTATATAAGAATAATTGCTTATCCAAAAAATATATATGTAAAGAGTAATCAAGTCTATTCCCACCTCAATAATGGCTTAAAAACTAAGCCATTTCTAAACTAATTAAACTTGTATTAGTACCTTTAACAATAAATAAATCATCATTTTGGGTAATTGGAACATTTGAGTTTACCAAATCTTAATTGCTAATTTTATTGTGTTATAATAGCAATCGTTGAAATCTGTGAGCTAAGCTGCCAACTCTTTTGTTTGAAGCATTAAGTATTGGCACAAGAAAATGATTTTCAATGTTTTCTTAAAAAAAAAAAATCAATTAGAAGTTAAAATTCGATTCAATCAAACTTAAAATACGTTAAAAAAATTGAGACAATTGAACATTTTGATTCTTTTACTTTTTTTTCTCCTTTTATAAATAAACAAATTTTGATTCAAAGAGCCGGATTAATCAATATTATCAATTATTATTAAAAAATTATATTTATTGTAATTTTTAATAAATTATAAAAAAAATTATTACTTTGGTTAACATGTCCATCTTCAAAATCAATTAACACGGTTTGAAACCCATCTATTCTTTTTTTTTTTCTCCCCCATACAATTGCAATGTTAGTATTGCATATGCACATAAAATTTTACTTGTAAATTATGAGTTTGCACATATTTAGTTGACAATTTTCTAAAATTAAATAATATTTTCAAACATTTTAAAACTATTTTTCTGAACTTTTGTATTTTATTTTTTTATATTTTCAAATAAAAATTATTAAATATCAAAAGTAATTTTTTCTTTTAAATTGGATATAAAATCAAATATTGATTTTCAATTTAAAGTTAAAAAATGTATTAATTTTTTTTATACACCGAAAATTTTTTTGTAATTTCAAAATAAATTAAACTATTAATATATACATTGCATTTTTAACTAATTTTTTTTGTACTATATCCTAAAAATATGAATTAATCTTATTTTAAATTCTAATAATTTCACTTTCAATAAATATAATAATTTTTTAAAATGGGTTAATTGAAAAGGTACAATAATATAAGATATGGAGGAAAAAACTCCATATAAAATCTTAGTGCTTTAACGGTTCGACGAATTCTAATAGGTTGCGTATAGGCAAAATCTTACTAAGATATTTGTTGGCAACTAAATTATTCAAACTAAATTTTATTATTATTATTTTTAATTCATTCAAAACCACTCAAGCAACACGTGTCAGATGCAGATCACACCTCTGCAACTTGTCACTTGCTTAAGTACAGTCTCATTTATAGCATTCATTTTTCCCACTTTTTATTTTATCCATTTTTTTTATTTTTTTTAAAGCTTCTTTTGTTTTCCAAAAAAAAAGAAGCTTGTTGATTTTATTAATTCCAATACTTGTCGGCCACCACACTTACCTAAAATGTAGCTAACATAACAAGGAGGGCAAATCGGTCATTTAGACCATGTTTTTAGGGCAAATTATACTACTAATTTTGTATTTAGGCGAAATTACAAATGAAAAATTCTATAAATTCATTTATGCAAACCAACTCAGCTTAATTCAATAAATAGCAATATTAGAAAAAATTTTTTGTTTGCTGTGTAGGTACGACCGTTAACTAAAATGATATGACATTATTTGACGTGATTGCTATAATAAATCATTATATGTTATTTTTTATTACATAATACCTAAGTGAAATTTTTTAAGACAGATTCTTATTAGTGGTTATTGTACTTGAAATAAATGGAGGATTTGGCTCTTATAGCTTCATTAGAACACATTGAGTTTTTTTTTTTTTCTAATTTTTGTGGATTAAAAATTCAACTTAACCAAGAATGGTATCCAGATTCTTTCATTAATCATGCTGACGTGATCGTTGACTCAAGCAACTTGATGTGGACTTAGATAACGTGTTAACATTCCTGAAATTTTGATATGTGTAGATGATAATGTAACATATTTGGCCATGTGATTTTATGCTGGCTGATAAGTTTAAGTTTTGAGCATTTGGATCAAACTTAAAACTGGCATAGGAATAGGTCAACATTTATTTAGCGATTTTTTAATTTGCTTATGTTAGAATTATTTTATATACGTATCAAATTTTTAAATATTTTTTGAAATAAAATAAAAATTTTAAAAATTATTACTGACTAATTAAACTTAATTTTTATAATTTATAAAAATTTGGAGACTCCAATTCACACAAAAAATAGATTTATACAGATTAAATCCACAACTTTATTTACATACAACTTGACCCTTTCTTTAACTTCAATCGGAAAGAAAAGGTGACCCGTTTATGTTTAAAGTGTATTTGGGAGGAATTCAACCGCACCAGTGGATCTTAAATGCATCGTACTGGTGCGGTTAGACAGCACCCTTTGGTGCAAATTGATTGTTTATTCCTCTGGGTAGGTTCAGTGTTTCCACTTGATATTGTTTGGGTTAAAGCTATACTTTACTCCTCTTTTTTTTTT
>JBBYHO010000022.1:4512590-4528812 GCA_038382025.1 Adansonia gregorii | reverse complement strand
GTCAATTCCGCATTTAAGGCGTCGTCAGATGTGTCAGAGATTACAAGGCGATCGCCTTAAGGAATAGTGGCGATCGGCCGTGATCTTTCGACCTGGCGGTCGCCAACTAAGCGGGTATAACATGTTTAAATTCCAAATATTTGTAAACTTTAAAATCTTTTGTAAACTAGCTTAAAAAAAGTTGGAAACAACCACTTTGTTGAAGCCCCTATATAAGCAATGAAGTCGACTAAGGCCTGATTTAGCATTGGTATTGGCACAACTCTTGAGGTCAAAAGTTGCTTTTCATATCAAACGTAACGCTAAACGGGGAAAAAATTTTGGCTTCTGTATTTAAAATCATGATTGGGCAATCCAAATCAAAAAGCCAAGAAAATGGAGCTTTTGCTGTTTAGATATTGGCTTTTGGATGAAATTACCTTATTATCCTCATATTTCTGAACTTTTATTATTTTAAACATATCTTTTTTTTATATATATATTTCAACTCCTCTAAGCACTTTTTATAGCAATGTCAAACACTTAACAGTTTTTAAACCATTTTTTTCACCACATTTTTTAAATACACTTCTTCTAAATGTCACTAAAAACAAAAGTAACAATTAAAGTGCATTGATGTTCTGGAGCATGATTCATGAATGATTCTATGATTTTGAAATATAAATGTGTTTTCTAGGATGCAGTTCTTGCAATGATTGAGGAAAGAATTTCAGCTTGGACTTTCCTTCCTAAAGGTATTGTCAACCATCCGTATTTCTCATCTTCCTACAGTGACAGTCTTTCCTCATCATCCGTGTTCCTCGATATTACTCGACGTTTGTTGTTTTTCAGACAATGGTAAGCCTCTATATGTTAGGCGCTATGGACGTGACGAGGCCGAACAAAAGTTGGATTATTTCGGCAATAAATCCACAATGGCCTTAACTGAGCCTTTGATGGCAACCGTGGTTTTGTATCTTTCGAATGTCACCCATGGTGGTGAGATTCTTTTCCCCCACGCAGAGGTGAGGCAGAATCTATCTTAAACCTCCTCGGAACAGTCAGAGCTCAAATTTATCTCTACGATACTAAATGGATGTCCTACTGTTGCAGCCAAAGAGCAAGGCATGGTCAGATTGTACGAAGGTCAGCAATATCCTAAAACCTGTTAAGGGAAATGCCCTTCTCTTTTTCACAACTCACCTCAATGCATCGCCCGATGGTAGTAGCTTGCATGCCAGATGCCCCGTGCTTGAAGGTGAAATGTGGTGCGCCACCAAATTCTTCTCCCTAAGGGCCGTCACCGGAGATAAGATCCCATCCAACTCTGGAGATGAATGTTCAGATGAAGATCCCAGTTGTCTTAGATGGGCTGCTCTTGGGGAATGCCAGAGGAATCCTGTTTTCATGGTTGGTTCTCCTGATTACTATGGTACATGTCGGAAGAGTTGTAATGCTTGCTGAAAGATGAAATTAACTCCCATATTATTTGATTCCATTATTCTAATAATTTACCAGTATAAAGTATTTTTTTCTTTGTACTATCATGTACTTTGTTCTGCAGTGCATTTCGATTGCTACGAAAGAGATATTTTATTTTATTTTTTTAAAAAAAGCTTGTTCAACTTCGAAAAATGGTGTTATGTTTATTCCTTTTGATTGGTAAAATTGGCAATTTATAGTTCAATAACATTTTGAACCAGAAGAAATTCGCAGATTGCCATGGAAAATGCTATCTTCACGTATTACTCCCAAATCATTTTAGGGTTCGTCTTCATTGTCCATAATCAAATTCTGTGTACTATCACTAAATTAAACTTCAATACGAAAATTTGAAACAAATAAGCAAACATAAAACGAAGAAAACAAAATGAAGCATCAGAAATAGAACAACTCTTATTGCAAATTTTCTTCGGTTTGGCAGGCTTATCAATCTGCAGTTCCAAAGTTTTTCAAATTAGAGAGCAAAACTACAAGTCAAGAAAGCAGCAAAGCTGGAAACCATAACACTATAAAAGCCAGTATAGGAATGGGTTATAATCAAAATCAAAGGATTTCCCTCTCATCAACTTAGAAATCAAATCCTTTGGGTGCTATTTGTAGACTCCGCCGACAGAGCTGCTTTCTTCAAAGAACAAGAGGACTTGAAAGCTTCTATCTGAGATTGACATCTAACGTAGTCCCCTTTGTTTTCTTCCAAACACTTCTTCAAAGCCTCAACGCCGCATGGCGACAGTATCTTTTTAACCCCGTTAATCTCCTCTTTCTCGTCCATCTCTCAAAATCTGTTGTTTGGACGTTAAGAAAGCTGCGGAAAATGGAAACGTGAAAAGTAAAATAAAGTGAACGTAATAAAATAAAAGACGGCAATGTTTGTCCTCCTAATTTTCAACTGCTAAACGACAACGTCTGGCTTCCTCATACAAAGTAGGACAAAACGCATTGCCCAAATAAAAAATTTTAAAAAAAAAACTGACTTTTTTTTAGAATAGACTTACGTTTATTAATTTTATTCGTGAAATTAATAAATTTTACTTTATTTAATTCATAATTTATTTAAATAAATAATAAATTTTAAAATTAATATTTAATAATATTTAAGATTAAAATCATGTACTGTGATAATGACCTTCTCAACTAAAAAAGAAGAGAAAGATAATGAATTTTTTTATTTCAATAAAAAATATAATATGATTGTCATATATTCATTTGTAAATATTATTTTTAGTTGATGGTTGTACGATTTTCATACTACTTATGATTTTGGTCAAGAGGATACGGGTAGTTTCACTTGATTGAAATTGATTCGTATTAAGGCTACCGATGAGTCATCAAGTCTTACAATGCGGAGAGCTCGTGCAACAACCGGCCAATCTCCAAGCGGTGGTGTTTGCATTTACCCGAAGGTGCAGCGGATGCTTGACTAAAAGCAGGGATAAAGTCAGTAGGAGGGCAGGATTTATTGATTGATACAACCATGCCAAGGCATCCATATAGACCTGTAAATTGCATGTGTGGGTTAATTTTGGATCAAATCAATTTAATAATGTTTAGATTAAATTGAATTTGTATTATTTTAGATTTGAGTCAACTAAATTTAATATTTAAGTTTATCTTATTCGACTCATTTAGACTTGAGTTATTTCAATTAATTATTCTGATCATTTCGGATTCATATTGTTTACTTTTTTTATCAAATCGGGTTAGTTCGGGTAAGTTAATTGGGTTTTTGTGATTTAAGTCATAATTGATAGGTCTAACCTTATGCATGTAAAATACTAATTTTATTTATAATATTTTAGACAAATGTGTGTTTTAACTTCTAATCTATATTATTTGGATATGAAGATGAGTATAAGATATGGATAATTATTCAATACAAAAATATCAAAATTTTTCATACATTTAAAAGATTTTATTGTAAACTTATATATAAATATTTATCGAATACAAATAAAAATACCAATAATTTTAAAAAAACCCAAATAACATACCTTCTAATAATATAATAATTTGATTTGCATTTGCATTTGCTGTCTCTCCTCTTTTTAAACTTTAGATTATTGTGCACATGTAAACATCAATGAAAATAACACACGTAAATACTAAAATATGATATTATTAATCCAAACTATGAGTTTCTTCCACCTTATATATATATATATATATATATTGATAATTAGCATTGCCAGTACAGCAAAACAATCCTATGCTTTGCCCCCATAGATAATTCTAATAAAGCAAACATATTTAAGTTTTAACACTGAGGATATGCAACTCCACAAGTGCTGGCTACCTTTCTAGTGTTGGGATTGTCAACAAACTGTTTAAAAGCCGGGTCCTTAAGGTACCCACATAAGCATGGCTGCTGCTCCCTCAGCTTGCTGCAACAAATGGACGATGGAGGCGTAGGGGACGTGATCGCCGGCAAGCATGGGCTGAGCTCCGTGGCAATACATGTCACTGCCTCTGCCGTTCGAGTTTCACCTGAAAACACCACCACCACGAGTGCCACTACACAGAAGAAAACAATGGAAACCCTCTTCATTTTTTTTTCTTTTGTTTTTTTTTTTGCCTACACAAAGTGCTAAATACTTGTGAAATAAAAACGATTCGGCGCATTTTGGGCATGAAGCTTTGGCACAATATATAGCAGTTTGGAATTGTAACCGCTATGAGTTCAGATCACGATTTACGGGTGTCAAAACTATCATGGCTCACGTTTCTTTTGTTTAAACTTTTATAAAGTGGGTCCCTTTGAAGGAAACTAAAGAAAGGGGTGTACTTATTTTTCTGTGATTTAAGATTATTGATACATAAAATTCTTAAATGGTTAATAAAAAGGTAATGTAATTATTGAATGTGAATTATTTTAGGTTTTGAAAACAACACCTCCATTCTATTAGAGCTTGAATTCAATTTTGCATGTTTGTGCAAATCTTTTGTCATTTGGTTAAGGGATTATTGACACTTTTTTTTTTGTTTTTTTAATAATTTTTAATTGAATTAATGTGATTTAACTTATAATAACAACTTAATCAAAAACTTTATTTCTGGTCTTAAAGCAGCATACGAAAATGGAACCTATAATGAATTGGCTTAATCTTATTCTTAGATTACGACAAATACATATGGGTGGATGAAAAAGTGCAAGTCAAATTGTATGTCAACAAAATAGTATGTTATGAATTCATACTGGATTATGCCATACCCATTATAATTGCAAGTCTAGGACTAAACATTAATTAAATAGAAAAACCCCCGGTAATAAGCAATGAAATCATTCCATTAGTTAAGTTGGAGGATTGTTGCAGAGAGAATTATTTTTTATTTTTGGGGGATGAATTCAAGGGGGGAAAAATATTTTAGAGAAGACGGCAAAGCCGAATCGTCAAAGAGTGTAGATTTGGGGCTTTTCTTTGGAAAAGGGCAACGAGAGTTGGGTTTTGGGCCTTTTTGCAATCTTACCGCATCATTTTCCAAGCGTGCCCTTCGCGTCCATCAATATCGCGTTGCTGCGAAAATCTTTCACGTTTTGTAATTTTTTCGCTTTCTATTTTTCTTTTTTTAATTAGTATCTTCCCTGCTGAAAGAGGCTTGCAAGTTTCCAATGTTTTTAATATATATTTCCCCCTACAATTCGCTTCCTCGAAACGTTCTTTGTTCTTCGGCAACAATATTCTCGGCCGATCACTTCCTTGCTCTTTCTGGGTGATATTTCCTCCCGCCAAACGCTCCCCAATCCACTGCTTCTTGACTAAATCCTTGCGATTGTTTAAGATTCTCTTTCTCTCTCTCCCTCTCCCTCTCTCACTTATTCACTGGTACGTTAACCGTTCACTTTACTTACTCTTTTGTTTTTTTATTTTTTGTTGTTTTTTTTTTCTTTTACATTTAATAGCATGTCCTGATCGCAGATCACGTGACTCAAAGCCCTAACCATTTTTCGTTCAATTCGTTTTATTTATTTACTATTATTTTTTATATGGAATTTAATTGCTACTCTATGTGGAAGCTGGGAAAAGTTGGAGCAGAAAGTTGGAATTTGAATTTTACATTCGGTGAAGAATGAAAAATGGCCAAAAGTAAGTTCAGTGGTTATATTGTGGCTCAGTGGAAGAAAGTTTTTTAAAAAAAGTTCGTTTATTTTTGTTACTTACGGAGAAATGAAGCTTCCAGAAGTTAAATTTTTTTTTTTTTTGTGTATGTAGACAGAGTTGAGGACACTGTTCTTCTTCGATCATTAATTACCGTTGTTATTGAGTTTTGATTTGGTTAATCTTTTCTTGTAATAATATTTAGATTTTGCCACCTGCCAATAGATTTTTATGTTAATTTTTAGGTTTAAGTTTATCTGTTTAGTTGTTTTGCTACGAAATATATTACTGTAGAATGACTAGTCAGTTCCATTAGGTTGGTATTTTATTTGTACAAATTTTGCTTGCTGCCATTGGTGGCATAAGTTGTCTGTTGATTTATGGGTGGTTAGCAATGCTTGATTTCAGAGTTGGACGTGGCGTTCACAATCAGAACTCCTCAGTTCTCAATCCTCTCTAGGATAGATGTGATCACTGTATGAATTTAGTTCGCTTAGCATATTGTCATCCCGGAAATAGTAAGCATTGCTATAAACCTATTGCATTTGTCTCTAGGTTTACCGCAATGGAGATGCAGGACATATATGTATATTTTGGAGTGATATAACGATAGATGCCACATCTTGACTTGTTATTTTAAAAGACTTTTGAAGCCAGCAGATGTCTATCACTGTATTGTTTTGAGTTTTGACTCTTCAGGATGTTTGATTGCATTACTCTCTTAGTGAAGTGTATAACACCTAGTGATTTCCTGTAGAGGCCCATGATAATATGATAATTTTTAGACACTTTTTTTTCTTTTTCTGTGTGGGGTGGGCAGCTGGGGAAGGGCATGTTGGAGGGTAGCATCAATTTTAAAACTTTGATATGGGTTCTAGATTCTGTAATATAACCTAGATACAGAATAATATCTGCTCTTTTGAATAATGACTGGTTACTAAACATTCTGGTTATTTAACCATCCCTTTTCTATCTAAATCATTTATTGGCTATTAAATAGATTGCTTGGAGTAGCATTCTTTCCTGAACAAGTAGTGTGATTCAATAACAAGTCATGTAATCTAAGTTATTTTCAGGATCTTATTTTCTTCCTTTTCCCCCTTTCTACCTGCAGTGGCATCTCTGAGTTAGTGGTTGTGCTCTGTTTGTGTGCATAAATGTCAGTTGCAAAACTTAATGCTGCCAATTCTGCAGATGTAATGAAATCAGAGGAGCCAAATGATTCTTTGGACACTTTCATCAGACAAGCTATTGGAAAAGAACATTTTCTTTCCTTCTCAAGGGCTGGGGACAGCCCAGCCCAATGGATTCAATTGCTTCATGCCTTAGATCAACAAGGTACTTAAATATTATTTGATGTTTCAACCATTGTGCATGAAAATACCGTATGCTACATTATATCTTGGTTTTCTTGTCTATATCTTTGACAGATCACCCTCACTGGCCTTTGTTCACTCCTCTGAAGGTGCAGATGCAAAAGTGTGATAGGTGTTTGCGAGAATTTTGTTCATCCATTAACTATAGAAGGCATATACGTGTGCACCGTACGTTGAAAAAACTTGATAAGGTTTTCTCACTGTCTTCTAAACATGATTAGTCTATTAGGTTGATTTTTTCTGGAAGTGTCTCCCACAATTTCTTTTTCCTTTATGCTTCTTTGAGATCCTTAGAAATTTAATATTTGCCTTTCCTTGGCTACTTTTGATGTTCCTATTACATCTTTTAGGACTGCTCTAAAAGATGTTGTTTTACATATTTCAGGATTCTGCTAAAAATAGGGATATATTAGCGGCATTTTGGGACAAGGTATTTATCTCTCTCCCCTTTTCCTTGTTTGCTTATTCATTTTAGGTTTTTCTCTTTAGCTGCTTTTGTCATTCTCATTTATATTATTTACAGCTGTCAGAGGATGAGTCAAAGGAAGTCATATCATTCAAGGATTTGTCATCGGAGGTAATTGTTTAATTTTTCCCAGCCGCTTAATCCTTCTTACGTCATTTAGTAATATTTAAGTGACATCTGGATCTGGTTTACGCGTTGTTGATATAAAACTTGTTACTTTTGTAGCATTATCTTCATATCTTTTATCCAGATTATTATTTCTCACTAGGATTAACATGCATACATTGGATGGATTATTGTTTTTGTTTGTTCTTGTCTCCCTCCTAAACAATTGCTTCATTGCTAACTATACCCTCTAGGAAGTTCCAGGATCATCAGTCATAAAATCATTAGCAACACTTATAAAAAGACGGGGATTTTCTGCTTTGCCACAAGTTTGCATGAGGGCAGGTTCTGCCCTACTGGTAAGGGGCATATTTCCTTGTTCATTAAATGTTGTGATATAGATCTGAAAGGACACAATTACAGTCTTATCCTGTGGATGTCATATATCCTAATTCTTTGCAGGATATTATCCAAGCTAGACCTTCAAGGTTTCCAATATCCTCACTGGAATTATTTAGTATCCTTGATGATGCAAGTGAAAGGACTTTCCTTTGTGGTTCAGCTTTGTCAATGCAAAAATACATTTTTGATGGGGAAGCTGGAAAGATTGGTCTTGAAACCAAAAATTTGGTTGCTTGTACCTGCTTCATGGTGGAACAGAAATTGGTACCTTTTTTTATTTTCTTTTCTTTCTAAGCTTGATTTAGTTGAAGCTCTCATGCACACACTTATGAATAATTTGGTGGAAAGTATTTTTTGCTAAATCCTTAACTATCAGGACAAGCAGTAGGATATTGGGATTGGTGTGCACATGATTTCTTTAACGTCACATATTCTTGTCTTTATCATTTCATGATCAAATTAGTCTTTATTTTATGTTCAGGTTAAAGCATGGCTCGCAGACAAGGATGCTGAAGCTTTGCGGTGCCAGAAGTTGCTAGTGGAGGAGGAAGAAGCTGCTCAGAAAAGGTGCATATCACTAATTTTCCATATCTAACAAAGTTATTTTTAAAATTCGCATTTGACTTGTGCACAAAGGTTGGATCATTTTGATACTATCCTCCCTTTTTCCCTAAATAAATTCCTCTGTTTGATTCAACTTGTTGGACTATCATAAGGGAAAGTAAGTCCCTAGGAATGGTTTTTGAGTAATTATGTCTAGGAGGAAAAAGATCAGAAAAGAATCCCGAGTAATTTCTTCGTTTTCTTGAGCTTTAGAGTAAAGCCCACCATGTGGTATAATTCCTGATTTGCTTCCAAAAGATGTAATGGAGAAAACCTTTCCTCCCCAAATAATTCAAAAGAGAAAAAAAAAAAAAGAAAAAAGAAAAAAAGAAAAAGGAGGCAAGAAGAGGATTCTGATATAAAATATTTTTGTATTTCTTGAAAAGAATGAACCATTATAATATGAAGATGAAAAAGTGCTGATGAAAAATTGCAATTGCAGAAACCATCCTCCTATGTCAACAATCAACATCTTTAGAGAAACATGCATTGGGGAAGAAAATTGTTAGCATTGTCGTATGCCAGTTCTAGTCTTCTGAAGTTAATATTGGGCTTTTTAGTTCTTAGATGCATGCTAGTTTATCATGTTATAGGGTTTGGCAGTGGTAACAGGTTGGTCCTAACTCCTAGGTTAGTTTTATTGTTTAATGGCTTGCGTGTGGTTCTTGGGGAACAGTTCTTCAACATCTTATAGAAGGCAAAATGTAAGAAAATTTTACTAGCTGATTTATTTCCTGATACTCCACTGTAGGCAACTTGAGCTTCTTGAGAGAAAGAGGCAGAAAAAGCTTCGGCAGAAGGAGCAGAAAGCAAAGGAACAAAGACATGGGGAGTTGGAAGAATGTAAGGAGGATATGGATGATTCATTGGAGTTTAACAATCCTGCTGAAACATCCAGCCTTTTAGCTGCTTTTGATTGTGACGGACAGAATCCAGTCATATTGACAGATCAAGTTATCCCATTTGTAGAACCCATTCGTTTTTCTAACCCCGAGGAAACTGCAGATTTTGAAATTCAGATGGGGTTTAGCAATGGATATTGTGATCCAGGGACTAGTCAGAATGTTGAAAGACGAATGGAGCAAGTTGGTGAAAGTCGGCATATAGTTGTTGCTACATGGCAGGCTCAACCTAAATCACAGAGAGGGGTTATTAATGGCTTCCATGCCAGCCAGAATTCTCACGGATTTAAGTTTGGAGGCATGAATAAACATGGAACGAACAGAGAAAGGGTTGCTGCAATTGGTAATAGCAATAGAATGTGGAGCCAAAAACCTAAAGCAGTAAATGATGTTGAGAGTTTGAAGATTAGGGCTGAGAAACAAGCAGCAAATCAACTGGATCAGAATCAGAACCATGAGGTTTTGATTGGCTCTATATCTGTCCCACTCGGAAATTGTAGTCATCATGACGGAAATAGTCTAGCCGAAGCCAATGACAGGAGCAATGTGGAGTGTCAAATACCAAAGAAGAACAATGTTCAGGAGAATCCGAGCAAATTTGATCCTGTTCAGGGTGTTACAAACCAATCAACCATTAAGTTATGGAGGCCAGTGAGCCAACATGGAAGCAGAAGTTCACTGCCAGTCCAAAATGGTGTTAGAGAATTTTACATGGGAGTGATTGCTGAGAAGGATGGAGGCCAGACCTCCTCCAATGAAAGCTGTCTAAGGTCATGTGCTGCAGACGGTAGCAATGGTGTCGTAGCCATGAATCTTTCAACACTTGAGGAAAGTGTGGCACCAGGAAGCTTGCAGTTTGACAGCCATGCTGCCAAGGCTCTTCTTGCCCAGAGTAAGTTTGGAGATTTGATAAATGTGTGTATTAACTCTACTGCTACGGTTCCATTTTTACCAAATTAACTATTCTCTGATAAACACTTGAATCGGTTTTGTAGAGTGGAAGGAAGCTATTGCCGGCGAACATTTGACATTGGTTCTCTCCCCGAACCTTGAGCCTGCAGGGTGCTCTGAGGTGCAAATCGATTCGTCTGAAAAGTGGACAGTCAAGGCTGGGGCTTTCGAAGCTTCTACAGGTGGAGCTGCCAAAGATAAATTCAGAAGGAAGCCTGAAAAGGCTAGAAAGGTTAAGTACATTCCTAAACAATGATTTGCTGCCTAAGAGTAGAGATTTGGGAATATTTATTATTGAGATGTAATCAATTTAGCGGATCATCATTATATTCTTAGCAGAGGTTCCAGTTTTACCAGAGGTCTTCTATCGGAAAATTGAAGAAAAGTTTTGCAGGAAAATGTTTTATATTTCCGTCCTTTTTTGCTTAAGGTGTTATAGCAGTTTGAGTTCGACTAGTTCTAAGATTTTTCTGTTCTAATTATTCTTTTGGCCTAGTTGTCTAAATTCTTGCTGTAATTTTTTTGGATTAATTGTTGCTTTTATCCAAGAAAGCAGTAAAAACTGTTATATGAGAAACATCTCCCGCATTTTATTGGTGAGGAAACGGAATTTAATTATCCTTTACATCAATCGGTAGGAAAAAATTAAGGCATTTAATCCCCATCTACTCGAGACGCGTGTTGACAGCTTCAGGTGTAATGTTCCTCCATCCTGCTAATTTGACAGTTTCTGTGATGTGACTTATAATCTCTTCACCAGATGAATGTGTGGTTGAAGCATCGTCCATTCATTTCCTTCTGGATCAAGTATATGCTTGCAACCCAGGCGAGTCGCATGATGGTTAAGAGAAGAGATTTTCATTTAATCCCTCAAACTACCCATTGGAACTCGTAATTCCAGCCCCCCCCAGCCGGACCTTGCAGCTGGCATAGTTGTAAACCTCTAGCCATATTCCTTTTGTATAAGAACATGCAAAAAAAGAAAAAAAAAAAAAAGGTGATCCCTGGATTCAGGTTCTGCCAGGCATAAGACACAAGTGCCATCACCTTCTGGTCCCCAGGATAACAGTCTTTTATCTTTGGTGGGCAGTTTGTTGAGAATTGCCATTCAAGGGAACCAGATGAGTTTGTCCCATCTTACTTTCTCCTGGTGTCTTTTTTTAGGCAGAAGTGGAAGTTCATCTTTTGTTTTTATTCCCAAAAATAACTTTGATTTTGGTTTTTTAGCAAAGGGAGATCAAATGCAAGAATCGAGAAAGAGAGAATTTCTGAATGTTAGGGAACAGAATCTCAAGTGTGCGATTCATCTTCAAAAAAAATGTGTTAAGAAAATGGGTAATTGTTTAAATTCAAAATTGAAATTTACATTTTAATTTTGGTTTCGTTCCTTACAAAAAAATTTTTGGTTTTTTTCGAAAATTTAATCTATTAGGTTAAATAAATTTTTTTTTCCGTTTTGTGTAGTTTTGTATGCCCCCAAGGCCCCACCAGCTAACGTTGCCATGCAGCAGGACACCTGCCATTGCTGTCAGAATCTAAAGACATAGCCCGTGGGAATGACATGACTTAAGAAGTAGAAGACACCGAACACGAACTACCTATATTTGACCATCCATCCGGTATCGACCGCCAAAATTTATACTATATATTTATATAAATGTGTCGATCAAATAAAAACGTACTTTTTAGGGGAGAAAAAAGTTATGTAAGATATTTTTTAAAGATTAATTGATATTTTTTTCCTAAATGTGCGGTAGTTTGTTTAGAATAAATGAACAGTTTGTTAAAAAATTATTAAAATAAATATATAAAAATTTAAAATTTTTTAACATTTTATTTTATTATTAAATATTATAAATTTATCTTTTAAAAAAATCTATTGAATTCCTAGACATTTAAATTGAAACATTAAACTTAATAACTCTTTTATAATTAATATAAATTTATATTATTTATAAACTTTCAAACAATTGGATTGAAGAAATTACATATAAATAAATTTAAAATATTTATAATTTTTAAAATTTAAAAGTATTTACTAAAAAAATTAATTTTTTAATAAATTTTTTAATTTAAAAAATTATTTTTTTATTTTTAATTTAAAAAAATTTTATTTTATTTTTTACGTATACTATAAATTTTAAATTATATATTTATGAAAAAAAATTACAAAAAAATAATTTTTTTAAGCACTATTTTTGGTAAAAGACAACTCTTTCGAAGGCAGGTTTTATTACGTCACTCCACCTTAAACTCCTGCCTGGCTGCCACGTGTGCACCCTCAGCACCTCAAGCTTCGTAGTCAATCCTATCCCCCCCCCCCTCCCCCCGGAGCTCCTGCAGTCATACCATCTATTTTCTTCTTCCCATACCCCATTTCCTCCTAAAAGCTTTTCTTTCATTCTATTTCTGGTTCTGCAAATTTTGATTCTAAAGAATAATTTCATAGAATTTTCCTGATAAAATCTCCAATACTCGAGAAAATGTCAGGAGGGGTTGGTCCAACCTGCAATGACATTAGTCTGCCAAATGAAGAAGTACAGCAACAAGGCCATGGAAACTCATCCCACTCGGCCAATCCTCTTAAACCAGTCCCCACTGGCCCTGCCAATCCATCCAAGAACCGATTTCTCTCTCTCAGACAACTCAATTGTCTTGCTGTTATGGTCATCGCCGCCGCAAGTGGCATGGTTAGCCCCGAAGACTTCGCTTTCGTGTTTTTCTCCATCTTCTACATGTACTTGCTTCTCAAAGTTGCCTTCCCTCGGAAAATCCCTCCCAAAGATTCCTTGGTCTTTGATCCAAGAAACAAGATCCTTCGCTTGTACGTCACCGTCGGCGCTGTCATCGGCCTTTATCTTCCTGCGGCTTATATCTTCCATGGGATACTCGAGGGCGATACGCAAGGCATAAAGGCTGCGGCCCCGCATGTTTTTCTTCTTGCTAGTCAGGTTTTCATGGAAGGCGTGGCCTTCTCCGACAAGTTCTCGATTCCAGTTCGTGTTTATGTCCCGGTGTTTTACAATACGCGGAGGATTTTCACCATCGTGGACTGGCTGAGGTCCGAGTTCTCGAAGGTGGATGAAGGGTATGCAGGATCTGCTAAGAGACTGTACGTTGGAAGAGTCCTTGCTTTGGCAAACATGGCGTTTTGGTGCTTCAATCTATTTGGCTTCTTGTTGCCTGTTTATCTGCCTAATGCTTTTAAGATGTATTACTCTGAATCTAAGGTGAAAGATTGAAACAGATCTTAGGTTTTTCTCTTTCCAGTTTCCCCTCTTATTCCTAGCTTAACACCCACAGAAGGATATAGAGATGAAAGGTCTTCCTTTCTTCCCTTTCCCTAAGGTTAATAATGTCTGGTTTTTGTAAATTTTATCTCATGATTGAGGTTTCTAGCATTTTCTTCTTGTTTCTTGCAAATCAAACACTTTGAGTTTGATCATATATTGACCCAGCTCTTGACTTCAAAATGTAGCATCGGGATTTTCAATTCCACTCTTTCTTGACTCAGTAAATGAACTTTCAGAACGTTGCTAATATGCAAAAGAATATCGAAGCAATGACTTGCAGCATGAGTTGAGAAATTAAAATCACTAAGAAAAGATGCACTATATTGGACCCTGATACCACGAAAACTTCATCACATATATCATGAACTTTCCTTTCTCATAGCGTTTTGAGTTTGGTTGTACAGCTGAAATCCATTTTCGGCTTTGATTAGAAGTTACAAACAACTAAAAATACTGATTTCCAAATCTTATGATTCGGAAGTTGGATCCCAGAACTCTGTTTTCATGACAAAGCAATCTACAGCATCGGGCTTGATTTTCTAAATGTAATAGAAAATTTCAAAAAATTGAGTATAATCGCCAGTATATATGTGACTGCTCATTCCAAATTTGAGTAACATAACTGGAAACAAGTGCCCAAACAAATGCAGATGAAGAAACAAATACCCTCCACTTCCCTAAGGAGGAAGAAAAAAAAATAAAGAAATCAATATGTAAATAAATTAATAAATGGACATGAATACGAAGTTATAAGAGCGCAAAACAGAGGATGCTGTGTTGTCTGAACTCTGAACAAGCTACAATATTCAACCAAAAAGCTCAGTGATAAACTTCATTCATCGGCCACAAAATTAAGGTGCAAACTTTCAGTTCAATAAAATCTAAAAGCAATAAAAATACCCAAGAAACCTGTCAAGTTCATCCTTCATAGCAGGATTTATAATATCGTCATCAATATCAGTGTCATCAAACTCCAGCTTAGGTGAAAAGCTTGCAGCTGCAGAATCTTGCAACTTTGAAGTTTTACTAGGATTTGTCATTGCTGTCACGAATTTGGAAAGCTCCCAAATCTGGAAAAATAAACATGTTCTTTCAATTAAAAACTATGAGGAAAAAAAAAAGAAAATGGCTATATCCGTATTAAATATCTGACACTCATTCCAAATCGGTATGCATAAATCTAAACGCAACAACTGGTACCGTCCCAACAAATATAGCCAAACCAAAAATCGTTTATTCGTACATTTCACATGACAGACCAAAAAATGGATATATTTAGCTAAAATGCAGCCATCTATGATGATGACGACTTTGGAAAGCCAATTTTAGCTTTAAAAACCAAGGATAATAAGAAATCTGGCTGGGCAAATTATAGGCTTTACGTCCCACCGTTTAAGACTGTCCCCCACATTACTGGTTCTTTTTCATACTTCCGAAATCCTATCTTTGTCTTTAAAAGCATAACGTAAGTACTTTTTTCAGGGGATTTCTTGAAGTTTGTGAACGTTCCTTTTCATTGTAGACATAGACACAGGGTGTCTGCTTATTTCTGCTGTGTCTTTAGAAAAACATGTGGCCGTTTAGCAGAAAAGGGCCATCTGGCTTCTCGTCATCTTCCACTGCAAGGAAGTTACACAAGGGATTGATGGCACTGGTCTCACTGCCATTGTTACAGGTCCTTTCTATCTCTGAGTTTTGTTTGTTTTTCTTGAATTTTGCAAGCAATGAGATTTCATATGGAAATTGGGATTTTCTTCGATTTTTTTGTCATGTACTTGTTCGCATGTTGTGCTCTATTATATATCTTCATTTTTTTTCACACAACCGTATGTGAATTGAGAGTTGTAACCAGGTAATCTTATACCGAAAGTGAGATCCAATGCTTGAATTTACCCATGCTGCCCAGAGATTTCAACAGCCCATGTTGCTTAGTATCTTAAGAGTTCAGACTACGGACATGAATGAAATAAAGTACAAGACAATAATTTGTTCCTCATTGATTTGTTTGGTTATCTTGTATTTTGAAAATATCTGTCATGAGTCATGACCGCACAAAGCACATAAATGTTTTAGGGGTGTACCCAAGGATTTTTGGGTTAAATTTTTCAAACTTTCAGATGTACTAATTGAGTGCTGCTTCTTATTGTAATCTTGCTTGGGATATAAACAAGCCTATATGAAACCCTTGCCATTTAAATGAGAATTGGAAAACTGCTTTGGTTTGTTGAGTATATTGCTCTTGGCTTTGACTTGGCAGGTACTTAAACCTTAACCTCATCGACATTGCATCTAAGTTGTTAGCTTCAATTGTTTTCTATGTTTTCTAACTAGCGTATTTTGTCTTTTGTTTCCAACGTGATTATAGGAGCATCCAGTGGCATTGGCACTGAACTGCACGTGTTCTTGCTCTGCGTGGTTTCGATGTAATTAAGGGGTCAGAAATATGGCTGCCGGTAGAGATATCAAAGAAGCAATTGTCAAGGAAATTCCCAAGGCTAAAGTTGATGCAATGAAGCTGGACCCAGTTCGATGGCATCCGTGAGAAAAT
>JBBYHO010000022.1:4455633-4470300 GCA_038382025.1 Adansonia gregorii | reverse complement strand
AATTTTATCTTTAATAATTTAATATTTTCTTTATTGAATTTTAAAATGTCGATAACATATTTTTTAATTTTTATACTCTAAAGTTGTATATATATTTAATCTTTATAATATATGATATAAATTAGATAATATGTAAAAATAAAAATAAAAAATATATATTTGAATAACAAGCTGTGCTTAAGCTGTAAATATTGAAGCAAGGCCCTATTTTTTTTTTGTCTAAATCATTTTTCAAGTTTAATATTTTCTAATGTTTCAAAACATTAAACAGACATTCGTATTTAAAAAATAACTCGGTGCTCGGATGGTGTACTTTGTATTAAAGAAAATAGATTTTGGACAGTTTTTTTTAAAATATTTTTTATGGGTTTGATAGCCATGAAGCAACCATCTAAAGTATTAGGGAATAGTCCCCCTTCCTCGATACATAAATGTATAAGATAACTATTTTTAAGATCTTTAATACGTTTAGTAATTAATTAATTCAACTATTTTAAACTTATTAGTTTTCTGATTTCTTTTTATGAATTTTATTTAATTTATTAAATATATGTAGCAACGTGCTTCTAAATCATGTCGACTGAACTCCGTTACTAACTCAAAGTGGTGATCCTAGTTATATAGCTCCAGACAAATTATTATTATTATTATTATTATTATTATTATTATTATTATTAATTAACACTTAAAGAATATATAATTGAGACCAAAAATAATGTGACACACTGCAAGATATAGGATATATTAAAACTGTATTTAATTTTCACTATAAAGGGGTTTTAATTGAAAGTCATAGTTTAGCCACAAAGTTGTTAAATTTGCTTTAATAATAGTAAAAATAAAAATTAGTGTTGACATACGTATATGTACTATTTAATGAAAAGCGTAGATCGATGCTCTCTCTCTACATTTAACATGCTGAATATATTCATATTTATACATCAAATGTGGAATACAGGTACTGACCTTGGACAGGCACGAAGACAATACTATAAAATAACTAAAATATAACATAAATCGTAATAAAAAAATAACATAAACGTAAAAAATTTATATAACATAAATTATTAATATATTAAAAATTTATAAAACTACGTAATATTTTTAAACACTATTAGGACACAACTATACGAATTGTCGTTGTTTAACCTGTTTCATAACCGAGTATACCAACCATAGACTTTTCATTTGTGGGGCTCAAATACATGACTTCATTGTCAGCCTGTTTTAATGAACAACCAACAATCAAGAGGCAAAAACATCATCATGCTTTCCTGGAGATGCATAACTAATCCACCTTAAAAATTACACTGCCATCAAAGCAATTCTACATGAAAACGTTCACACATCCATAAACAAGAAAAAAACAACCCGCTAAACCCCACATCAATAGCTTGTTAAACGTTCCTAAACGTGTATAAAACCATTAAATTAAACCATCTAAGTTGGGAGATTGGTGTGGCTACAGACCCCTAAGCTAATATAAAAGCTGATAAAGTGGTTTGTAACCAAAATTAAAAGTGCCAACGTTCGGGTCAATCTTAATCAACTTACGAAACACGAGTAACAACAAAATCTTATCATTAAATACCCACCATCTACAGGCTATACAGCTCTCTAAGGCAAAGCAATATTCACATGATGTAGCTGTTAGGAAGCAAGCAGAAAGGTCTACATTCTTCAGACATCCATGCCAAAGTCATGCAGTGATCATGTTGAACTCGAATCTAGAAAGATGCTGAGGAATGGTTGACATGACCGGTCATATCTCTGTTCAACATTTAAGTACGGTTTTTTAGAAAGAAGAACAAGAACCAGAAGAGAAATAAAGCTTTTTTTTTTTTTAAAAAAAAAGAAGTGGCAGCAGTCTGGCATATATAAGCAGCAAAAACTACAGTTCAAGATTTCATCAAAATGCAGGGAATTAGCAGTAAAAAAAAATCCAGAGGAAAGGAAAAGGGAGACCTAAATGACTGAGGTAATAGAGTTGGCTGCTAAGAGCAGATAATTTCAGAGAAGAAACATATGATCTCACAAGGGTAATTTCCCCTTTACCAAGTTCTGAAATCTTCAATTCCCGACACAAATTTATTAAAACAAATAAAAAAAACAGGAATAGAGAAGCACAAACTCCAATGATTGATGAAGTTGATGAATAGATTGAGAAATATGTATACTCCCTACCTGAACATTATCATAAAGCTCAAACAATGGTACGGCAAGAAGTTTTAAATTCTTCGGTAATGCAAAGTACTCTTTCTCGGACAAGTGAACAAGGAAAAGCTTCTTGCACTCCTGCAATATTAATAATAGAGGAGGTTGAGAAAGAACAGCATAGCTCATAAATAGCCACATGAAGCTGCACAAATACCTTGGGTTTTGTGATGTGGGGAGGACAATATGGATACATTATGGTCTCAAAATTGGGCCTCCACCAGATGGCCACAGACTCACCAATCTGCAACAAGGTAACAATGAACAGAGTTAAGCATTAAAAGAAATTGTTTCCAAACTATATCACCACAAAGTTCGAAGGAAATTGTGAGGAAAACCTGTCGTCCTCATCGTAGTGAGATAATTACTACAAATCTGTACCTGCCAGTCTGGCACAAGAGCAGGTGAATTAGCAGCAAGCTTGTTAGTCAGCTTCCTTTTTAAACCCTCACTCTATGAAGCCAAAAAAGAAAAGCATAGTTCTTACAACTGACGCAGAATCTCCAAAATAGCACAGCAGAAAAGATGTATGAAGAAAAAAGTTAAGATAATTGACATTACAATGTCGAAGGAAAAAAGTTAAAGTTAAGATGATACCATTTTCTCCAAGCTTTAGGCATCCACCAGGAAGTTTGCAGAATGTATTCCCAGTTTGCAGAAGAAGAATGCAAGGATGATTATGTTCTTGGACCTGAGTGAGAAAACAGTATAAGCAATTGAAGAACAAGCATTAAAATGGTCATCTTAGAACCCAAATTGTTGTAAACCACAGGAGATAATAGTAATTGGTTAGTTATAGGCAAAGGACAAAGCAGCCAATGTACAACAAAAGCTCATTATGGCAAAAACAACGCTTATTTCTGTATATATTACCATAGTCAGTGAAAGACATAAAAGTTTTATGCCTCTAAGAAGGAGTCCATCATGAACTAGGATGTAATTCCTCTCTTCTTCACACACAATCTCCTATTTACATATGCAAGACATAGCTGTAAATTTCTGCCAGGTTGACTATTGTGGTCATACATAAACACTTTTACAAGGTATAAACCCCCAAGATGCGAAAAACTCCCTCTCTATAGTAAAAAATGAGCAATAGCACAGCTATATTGACTGCTGATGCTTAACCATGAATCAAGCTGCTATATTGGAGCAGAATTGGTAAAAATGAAAAGCTGATATCCGATAATGAGCCTTTTCCTTCTTTGCTAAACAACTATTACACAAACTTAAAGAATAACGGCCTTAAATTGAAAAGTAAGAGCTAGAGGCTTTATACCACATTTAAATAACCTTTTTATTTCAGAACGGAGCAATTTAACATTAACCAAATATTTAATAAGTAAACCTTTAGAAGTTAATATCTCTGAATATGGTAGTTTCAAATTCCTAGAGGCCATAATGTTAAAGTTATTATCTCATAATAACTTCAAATTTTACAGGGTATTCTAATTTATCCTCCTCAGAAAATGATGAAGCAACAAGTCCCCAATAAAAAGCATCTATCATCTCATAATAAAGATAACTACTGTTATAAAATAAAATAAAATACAACTAGAGCATAGAGTCTTTCTGAAGTCTCAGTGCAATGAATCTTTCACCCAAAAAAAATTCTAGTCAAATGTGCAGAAAGCACGCCGCAGAGGATAATCATATAAATAATTCAAAATAAAAACAATGCAACAAGACAGCATGACTACTTTGTGGAGAAATCCAGGCGTGAAAAGTATTGCCATAAATTTTCACAAACGAGAACGAATTGTAAACATTACAAGGTAAATTCTGCAGGGTATGTTATGACAAAATGGCAAACCCGAAGCACACTAACATTAGAAGGTAAATTCTGCTGAGTATGTTAAGACATCATGGCAAATCCGAAGCACACTAACATACCAGTAAAATCGCTTCAATACTTGTCCACATAACCTCTTTCATATAAATGCATTTTGCAACCAAAAGAAGCAATTCTAAACTTGAGCCTGTATAAAGAAAATTTTCAACTTGCCAGTCTTCACAGTAAAGCTATTTTCATCCACAATTAATCCTTCAATAGGAACTTTTAAATTTAGAACCTGAATTTGCACTCTTGGGTTTTGCTTTGGGGTTTTGGAAAAGGGAAAAAAAATAGAATATTCATCAAAGCTTAAACTATCCGTAAAAACAGAAACAAGAAAAGTTGACAGTTTTTCCTCAATCTAAAAAATGAGAAACACAATCAAATCTCAGTTCAAATCTTATATTATTTTTTATCAAGCACAATCGAATCTTAATCGAGTATATATAAAACCAACTTTAGCTCGGCATTATGGGAAAACAAAAGGCGAGTTGGGGGTTTATATAGGGTTTTTAAAAAATCGTAGCAAGAAAACATGTAATTAAATAAGGAAGTAACAAAAAAATTACTTGATTTTCATGCAAGCAAGACAATCCGCGACGGGTATCCCTCTCCATCTTCGGCTCTTTGGTGCCGAAGGAGTAGCCCGTCAGTGGATACGTGTTCACCACCGGTGACGTTACCATCCCTCTCTCCCGTCCCAAATTTCTCGTAAAAGCATAAGCTTTTAACCGTACAAAATTATCGAAGCGTTGAAATCTTTCTCTTCTTGGCGGCAAAATGATTTCTTTATTAACTTTGGTACAGAATAAGACGAAATAGTTGAAAGGATGCCAGTGGACTGCAAAATTCGATTTTCCTGTAATATACATATATATATATATATTATAATGATTTTATAAATGAGTAATAGATTATTTTGAAATTTAATGGGCCTAGCCCATTCGGGTCAAGCTTTTGCGGAATGCTAAGACGCATTTACCTATCCCTCGCCCAGCTTAAGACAGCCATTAAAAGGCCCACTGGGATTTGAATTGTTGGGCTCATTTGATCAAACTCTTGTTTGCCGAGACTTGATCATCGCTCGTCAATAGAAACTAAACCTATATCGAGTTAGTTTTAGGTTAAGTTAATTAAGATTTTTAATTTTTTATATTTAAAATATTTTAATTTTAGATTATTTTAAATTTGTGTTATTTTGATTTCAAGTCAATTCGAGTTCCAATCAATCGGATTTAATATTTGAGTTTGAATTAATTAAGTTTCACATTGAGGTTTATTGGTTTAATCATTTTGGGTTCTAATAATTTTGGATTAATTCTTTTGATCATTTTAAATTTAGATTATTTTAAATTTGAATCATTTTAGTTTCGATTATTTTAGAGTTGAATTATTTTACATTCTAATTCTTCAATTTTGAATTGTTAATTATTTTTTTTTTGCCAAATTGGATTGTATAAGATTTAATTGAATTGGTTAGTTTTTCAAGTTCAGATTAAAATTGAAGAGATCTAGCAGAAAGGGAAGTGCACCGACATAGCAAATCCAAACCTAACCAAACCCCCATGGCTCCATTCTTTCGAAAATCGTTTTAATCTATCTGAAAATCAATCTTAACTATCTATTATTTTTTAGTCATAGGACTCAAAAGATATTTTTCAATTTTATAAGGGTATTTTCGTCCAACTACTAAAGGAACAATTTTAAAAAAAAGATTAATAATTATTATAAAAAAGTCAAAATTAAAAACAATAATTATAAAAAAAAAGTATGCTACTTTAAAAAAAAGATTGATAATTATTATAAAAAAGTAAAATTACAAAAATAATTACAAAAAAAAAACTTTAAGGGATATTTTTTAAATTTATAAAGTTATTTTTGTCTAACTATTTAAGAAAAAATTTTAAAAAAAGAATCAGATTGATAAAAAATATAAAATTTTAAAAAATAAATTGATAAGTAATCTTAGAGTATTTTTTAATGAGAGAATTCAGAAAAATAAATAGATTAATAGTTATCATAGAAAAGTAAAATTAGTCTTAGGACTCAAACAATATTTTTTAATTTTGTAAAGGCATTTTTGTCTGGCTACTAAAGGAATAATTAAAAAAAAATAGATTGATAATTATTAGAAAAAAGTAAAATTAAAAAAAATAATTACAAAAAAGAAATAATATGCTGCTAAAAGAATAATTTTAGAAAAAGAAACAGATTGATAATTATTATAAAAGGTAACATTAAAAAAATAATTACAAAAAAGAAAATAATAAAATTTTAAGGGGTATTTTTTAAATTTATAAGGTTATTTTCGTCCAACTATTTAAAAAAATTTTAAAAAAAGAAAGATTTATAAAAAATAGTAAAATTTCAAAAAATAAATTGATAATTAATCTTAGAGTATTTCTCTAATTGAAGAATTTTAGAAAAAAATAGATTGATAGTTATTATAGAAAACTGAAATTAGAAAAAAAAATTTCAAAAAAATAATAAAATTTCAAAAAAATAAATTGATAATTATTAAAAAAAGTAAAATTAAAAAAAATAATTCAAAACAAGAAATATTAATTATTAAAATCATTAAACAAAGAGACTGTAATTATCATTTTACTTTTATTTTAATTTATTTATTATTATTTTTATCCTTAAAAAGTAAATACGGTGGATTGGTTCTCTAAGTAAAGAATCGATCCTCTACCAATATATATTATATACAATATATAATGTATATAATATATATAAATCATATATGTTGAAAATATTTTTTAAAAAATAATAAAATATTTAAAATATTTTATATTAAATCTTAAATTTATAAAATTATTGTATGACATGTACATAACAAAATTATTTTATTAATAGATATTTTTGTTTAATTTTTAGATTATGTATTTAAACTATTAATCTATAGATTAAGTTATAGCTTAATTTAAGATACTTACCCAACTCTTTCGGTAAAAAAGTTTAAAATTTGTATCTTATTAATTATTTTTATTTTATTTTTGAATGACATATTTAAAAGGTTGGTCCACACATTAAGTTATAGATCAATTTAGAATTTATACCAAATTTGCTAAAAAATAAAATAAAATTTGATTTTATTAATTATTTTTATTTTAACTTTAGAAGTTTATTTAAAAGGATTAATTCACATGTTAACTTAAAGATAAGTTTAGAGTTGATACTCGAGCCGACCAATCAAAAAAGTTTAAATATTTTTATTTTAATAATTATTTTAATTTTATTTTTAAATAATATATTTAAAGTGATTAATCTATACTTTGACTTATGAGTTGATTTAAAATCCATATCAAATTTAAATAAATAAATATTATTTAATAAAAATTTAAACATTTTAAAAAAATAATTATTTATTTTATTTTTAAATGATGTATTTAGAATAATAAATTTGCTTAATAGTTTCAAATTAATTAAAATTTATATTCAATTTTAAATACATATTTATTAATAAAATTTAATTTATAATTAATTTTTAATTAATAATAATTAAATGGGACATGACATTAGTTATATTTGGTTCTTCAGTCGATCGCCCAAACATGGGCAAGCAAAACCTAATTGATATTTATTTGGCTCAAAAAAACATTTGACCGGTGGGGATTTTATTGGCCTTTAACCAAATTGATTTAATCTTTTAACTAAATAGTGATGGTCGACACGTGTTTCTATCTGCCTGCTTACCAAAAATTTTGGAATTGCCCTTGATATATATATATATATACATATATATACATGTATATATATATATAATCAAATTGTTCTTTTAAAATAAAATCTCTATTTATTTAGCCTTTTTATTTTTATTTATAGTTTAATTTTTTGTCTTAAAATTAATAAAAAAAATATAATTTTATTAGTCTTGACTTCCTAAAAAATTTTATTTTTGTAATGCATTATAAATTTATTTTTTAATGACCTATCAAATACATATATTATATATTTATATTAAGCTTAACATATTAATTTTAAATAAGTGTTAACTTTATTAATCCTTATATTTAGCGCATAAAAAATTTTTGGCTAGCTTCGCAAATAATTACAAATATAATTAATTTTATTACAGTTAATTATAAAATAATATTGATGAAAAAAATAAAATTATAAAATTACGATCATAACATTATGTTACAACCCTTATTTAAAGTTACGTGAGTCTTCCGTGAAGCCCTGTTAGACCTTAGGGCAGCTTCCACCGTGTTAGGTATGCCTTCAAAAACCATTTTCACATTCCAAACCTGTTTCTCGAGCCTCTGGATCGTAACAGGGTCGCTAAAATGCTGGAGAAAATCCCATCACCATATTTGAAAAAGAAATAAAATTAGCTCCTGAAACCTCAGACAAGACTGCTTGCTAATGATAAGAGATTCGTTCGTAGTCCCCACGACGAGATATGAATATTTTACATTCTAGGATCAAAGGCAGTGCATGTGAATCAGGTCCCCCCTCTTAGCCAAAGAACAGCTTAGTTACAATGAAGGTGTAACGGCGAGAGGACAGGTGATTTAAGTTAACAAATCTCACTTTCTGAAGCTGGCAGTTGAGATGAACATTGAGCCCATTTTGACATTTATCCAATCAAATGTACAATTTATTCAATGCCTTGGTCCCTCAATGCCAGTTTTTGAAAGTGATGGGAGACACGTTTAATCATTCTTTGCCAAGAAACCTTTATTTGCTTTCCAGCATTTTACAACAACTTATCACAGATAGTTACGAAAATCTTGCTGGATTTCATTAATACATGCCGACTTAAAACTTACCTGTAGCTGAAAAGTTCGTACCTGACATCAAACCCTACCAAATTCTTTGCTCTTTGTTTAAATTTAATCCCATTTTGAGGCAAGATTTGATTAATCCATTCCTAATTATGATTAGAATATGGGCATTCAAGTCATTCTAAAATACTAGACGTAAAATTATTAAGAACTGGTTGCCTGTTGTTTACCATTATATATTGACTTACAAATCTAGAAATCCAACTCAGAACTCCTTTGGCAGTGATTTCAGAGCATGAGAAGTCTTGGTTCTTTTCTTCCACTTCTGATTTTTGCAATCATGCTGGCAACATTCCATCTTTCTAGTTGTCGGCAACTAGCCATGGCTTCCTACCAGGAAACACGACATGGGTTAAGAACCAAGTTTTCCTTTTCATTTCCACTGCATTTCTCAGCTACTACTCCTGGGAACCAGAAGAAGTTCCGGGCGGTTCACGGTGTTTCGCAGCTACTTGTCCCCGGAGGACCAAACCCACTGCACAACTGAGATCAGGATTCTGTCTATGTATGTATGTTATCTTCCCTTTTGAAGTCAAGGGAGATATGGTTGGTTCTTGGAAAGAAAGAATGCAAAGGGATGATGTCAGTTGGAAAGTGTCTTCCCCAACTTAGATCTGGAAGCAGATTCTTTCTTTCCTGGAACCAAAATTTGATCCTTTTTAAGTAGTTAATGTATTGAAAAACTTGTTTCAATGTTCTTGAGATGCAACAAGTATATAAATAATATAACTATTGGATTTGGCATTGATAATTAAGATTGCCTTTATAGTGGGCTGTTGTGCCAGTGCATCAACAGGAACAGTTTATTTTGTCTATTGCGGGTTTTTCAGCTGGATTAATAATATACTTGAAGATTTTAATTGAGTATTCATGAATTTTGTTTATCTTTGCAGTAAATCATGTTAAGCAATATGACCCTTCACTTGCATCGGTAAGAACAGCGGTGTTCCTTTCAGTACAAAAGGAGCTGCAACTTGGGGAGATAGAAGTGATTGTAAAATGTTTGGATTTCAACTCTAAACTCATTAGATATGATACTTTAAAATTAATTATATGACTTAACTGAATTGAGGATATCAAACTACAGCCCTTAGAACAACCCGCAGGCAGCTGTTCATGTAAACTCCATGCCAATTGTTTCCCCACAATAAATCTTAAGGTCTGTTCACTCCAACCTTGGCCAAAAGACCATTTTCGACTTTCGTTGATCTCTCGACGTATATGTGAGATATGCCCGCTTTTCAAAAGTGATTGCAATGCTTCCATCCGTGTGTAAACTTTTTCAGCCTCCACTATAAATCTTCTCAAGAACTGCTGTGTTGACTGAAAAAGAAAAACGCAAGTCTATTATTATTATTATTATCATCGTCATCAGCAATTCTTCACACTGATGCACATTTGGGAAGTCGACGATAGATTCCCACGAGTTTTGGTATTAAAGAAGATGAAAAAAAATTTCTTATTAAACTAAAACACCAATATTATAATGATAAAAATGATACAAATTAGTGAACATAATTGATTGAATCAAGATTTCGAAGCAATAATATTTTCAAAATACAACAAAGTCTTTAAAAGTTTTGCAACTAACAATATTAAACAATTCTCCAATCTCTTATTCTTTCTCTCAAACTTTTAGAATTATTTTTTATATTAATTAAAAATAAAATATTGAAAAACTCTCTAATCTCTCATTTTTTCTATCAAACTTTTGAAATTATTTTTTGAATTAAGTGGAATGAAGATTTTAATAATTGAGGTTGGTATTTATAAAACACCAAAAGATGCAATCAAAGAAACATATCTAAGTTGAAATTTTTTTTTATAAATCATAGTAACCTTTGGCCACAAAAGTTGCACCATTTCATCCAACAAGTATATTATTTCATCCAACCAATGCATCTTTTTATGTATTACTCAACTTTTTATTTTAGATGATTATTAAACAGTTATAACTTTGCAAGCTACTACGGTAAAATTACAACATATTATATATATTAATGAGAATACTATGTTTTATGTTACAGAAGCGAGTGTCCAGTAGGAGACATGGATTAATTCGGATTTCAAAGGAATCATCGAACGTAGATCTTTAAAGTATATATAGATTTGACATAATAAGCAAATAAGAAAAATGAGTTCATATGTTAAATAATTAAGATTTGGATATTTAAAATTGCAACTTTCAATCTGCTGTCATCTTAAAAAATAAATAATAAAATAAATTGAAAAAATTTAAATTTAGATATTTAAAAAATTATAAATATCTGATATGTTTTTATCTCTACAAAATACATAATAAAATAATATAAATTTTAAAAAATAAGAAAAACAAAACCAAGTATTAAATTAAAACAAAAAAAAACTGACTTAAAAAAGGTAAGAGTTTGAAATTTGTCGAATTAAGGAGCTCCAAATGTGTCCAATAAAAAAAAGGTTTAGAAGATTATATATATATGTATGTATAATAAATACATACAAATGGTATTGACGATAGAGGCATCGATGGATAAGCATGAGTTTAAAGACATGCTGCCTCGTCGGGTCCAATGATTAGTAAATGAAACTGTCTTGTTAAATATAGGTACTGTCCAAAGAGAAAGTCCATAAAAGGGTGACATCATCTCTGGTCTGTTTTGTATACTCTTACCGACTACCATTATTGTTTCCTTCTTTCTTTTCAATTTGGAAGTCAAAGGTGAAGATATTAAGATTTAAGCCAGGGGTTATCGTCATAATTTATTGTCTTGGAAAAAAAAGTCTTACTTCTTTTACTGCCATTCAATCTAACTTGTCAAGATGCAACATAAATCAAGTATTATAAAATGAAAATCCATGACGAGACCAAGGGTGAAAAAAAGTTATTTAGGAATGAAAGTAAATAAAACAAATAAAATTTCTAATGAAAAAAAGAAATAAGTAGATGGATCTAAAATGCCAATGAGGTATATATGATCATGAGTTATGCGAATTTAATTTGATAATTGTTGAGTTAGAACGAGTCGAATTCAAATATCATAATGTTTGATTTAATAACTCATGAGTTTAATTAATTTTTAATCAATATTAAGTAATCTCAATTTAAACTTAAATTTTAAACAAAAATTAAATTTAAAATCAAATATAAAAATTAAATTTATTTTATATCAAATAATCAAATTTAATCGAATTAACTCAAATAATTTAAACTCGTTGTGGTCAAACTCTCAAGCGGAGCGATCGAATGGTAAAAATTTCTCTAGCGAATTCCTTTTTTTCTCCTTTCTTTTTTTATTTTCATGTAATTGAAATTCGTTCGGTGACAAGAGAAAGAAGGGGAATTCTTTTTGGATTGTTAATGATTTTTTGAGTTAATTTGGCCATTTCAAACTTTTTCTTGCATTTATTCCTGCATTTTCTCAACAAACAAACTGGAGTTATATAGGCTGATCCTCGGATTGAATCAGGGATTGGATTAGTTAATTTCTATATAGTTTACTCAATGGATTATTGCGTCCTTTTTTGTTCTGCTGTTTCGCCTTTTGCTTCATTGTCCTTCCGATTCTAGGTTTTATTACTCATATGTAGTTGAACTTAAGGATATTAAGTTTATTATGTGAGTAATCTATGCGTACACTTTCAGTTTCATTCTCTTTTGTCCTCGACTCATAGAACAGTTCATTGGCTTATTAATTGTCCATTTTGCATGTAGATATATTCTGTCTGTCCTTGTTTTTGTCTTCTTCTTTTTTTTTATTGTAAGATCTGTAAACCTCAAATCATTGAGCTTTTTAGGGTTTACAATTGGGAACCGAGTGTCCGTGCGACTCAACAAAGCTAGTTAGAGTTGCTGACGAGTGTAGCACTAGGATAACGGGTTTTTTTCTTTTTCGTCGATAACAGCATGAAGCAGCAGCTGTTGGAGAATTTTTTTAGTTTATTTCAGGATGATTCCGTTTAATTTCTTCCTCTCATAGCCACCTTTAGCATTTCCTGTTATCGGGCTTGACATAGTTTTTCCCCAGAGTTTGTGTAGTTATGCTTTTGACAGAATTTGGTGTTATATCCTCTGCTCTTTCCTAGTACTAGATTCCACACTTTGTATTTTTATCAAGTTCAGACATTGTTTTCCTTTCAACTCAATCAGGTTGATTCTTTCCTTACCACTCTATGCTCTGCATGAATGACAGCCAAGACAAGCCTGATTATAGTATCAGTCTATCACTCTGTATTGGTTATCTGCATAATAGTATACATGATTCATTTTCCATATATTAAAGTTTGGATAAGTGATTATGATAATGCTTCGGTGGATCGGGTTTTTTTGAAGCTTGCTGTTGGCACTCAGGAGTTTTCCAGGTGAAGTTATTTCTAATATCTTCCCATATTCTTTTCTTTCATTGCCTTTCCATTTTTCTTGTGGAAGGAGATGGATTGGATGTAGGGTTGATTGGTGGCTAACTCTTAGCTCTTTAAATTGTTTTTATCATTATTCCTTATATCATGCAATAGGAAGTTATTACTATATTTGATGCATTTTCTTGCATTTCTAGACAAGCTCAATGTCTCCAGCTGCAATTGTTTTCCTCTATTCTCTTTATTGAGGTTTCAGCTTAGCAGTTCTAGATGTTGCTTTATTTACTATATTGATCATGCAGCTTGTTGGTTGATCTTTTTAACACAAAATGGATTATGCAAACTACTTAATATTTGTAAGGTATTTTTACATTTTATGAAGGCTCTTGAACATATTAGTTAATGGTTTTATATAACTGTAGGTGAGCCTATTTTCCCCAAAAAACTGGGGTACACGTGCCCATTTTAGTTATATACATGTTGTGCCAAGTGACAATGCATTATGTAAATGTAACACTTTAATGAGGAAGGATATGGTAAACTCATCTAAATATTAGTGTCTTATTACTGTCTTGATTTGACTATGGCTGGAGTTCCTGTTTCTTGACTCAAGTAGTCAAGAATTAGCTGTTTTTGTACCCTATTCCCATTTTGCATATCTGTTTGTTTTTCAGCTACCACTTTCATTTTATTTAATACAGTTTTTTACTGAAGAAAAATTTTTAGGTTCTTCTGGTTACAAGTTGTGCTTTGGATCTAATAATTCTTTTTTTTTTTTGAAGGGGGGGGGGGCGCGGGGGTAACAGTAGGCGTTTTAGATGGAATGAGGAAAATATTGGGAAAATTGAAGCAGCAGATAAAACCTGAAAAGCAGAAAATAACTGAACCTAAGACGCCATACCTTCCTATGATTGATGATGATGGTATACTCATGGTTTCCCTTTTGCAGAAGCCTATTATTTTATGTTTGAATACATGCATGCATGTTAGAGAATGGTGTTGGTCTAGTTTTCTTTCCACTTTATTTCTGCTTTTGGTGAGTTTTATTTGTTTATTATTATTATTTTTTTGAAGATTGAATTACATTTCTCACAATATAATCTGAATCTTGGTTGTAGGGTCGTTGTCTCCTGTCTGACGTAGTTTCAACGATTATATCGGTGATGCTACGGCCCCTAGTAGAAATACAACTGGGTGCTTAGGAAAAAACCAATTAGTTGAATCCACCCAAACCCATAATTAATTTGAAACTTGAATGACTCTGAATTTAGATTAATTTAAAATTTTAACTATTAAACTTGTTGAGGATCGTTGAGGTCGTCTCTGGTACTGCAACACAAAGAGAGTCAGAAGAGTGCCGGAGTTGGTACTCCGGGGGCTCACTCCGATGGTTAAGTCAGTGTTTGGATGTTTAGAGTATACTCAAGGAGATTCAGGGGAGTATTGGGGGAAGAAGTCCCTTACCTTTTGGTTTGCTTACCCTTTTTATAA
>JBBYHO010000022.1:4411277-4422493 GCA_038382025.1 Adansonia gregorii | reverse complement strand
TATTATTTTTTAAAAAATTTATGTATTTTTATAAATATATAAAATTTAATATTTTAAATACAATTAAAATAAAAAATAGTTACATCACGAACCACTAATCATCGAATCTACTCCCAATTATAAAGTGGTGTGTCAAAAATTTAGTCGAAAAAACGTGTGTTTAAATAACCGGGAAACTTCCTTCCGGTACCTGGCAAAGCTTAGTGCGCGTTAGTAGAGCCCGCATCCCATGCTCCCACCACCCCAACTTCCCCAAACTCCAAAAACCAATCACCTTTCTTCTCGAAACGACCAAACTTTTTCCTTCTTACGTGGCAATCAATCATGGGTCGGTCGTAGAAGACCCACGGTGTTACTCGAAAACCCCGCGAACTGTGGTCGTTAGAAACCTGAAGGCCAAAAAAAAAAAAAAAAAGTTATCAGTGTCCCACTCCTTATAGCTTCTCATTAAACCCCAATATCACCAAATCCATCGAAACCCAATCTTTCCAAGAAACAAATAATCAGGCAAAAGTGAAGTTTCAAGACATAGATAAGAAACAGAAGCCAACAAGACAAGTTTTTTTTTTTGGGGGTTTTGATTTTGAGGAAGAGAGTGAAAATGGCAGGGGATGATATAGAGAGCAGGGGAGGAAGGGTGAAGAGGAACAGTTATAACAACAACAGTACCAGCAGTGTTTATGCTTCTTCATCTACTTACATGATAGAGGATACAGATTCGCAATGGACATCGTGGTTGGTGCCTATGTTCGTGGTGGCTAATATTGCTGTTTTTATTGTTGTTATGTATGTCAACAATTGTCCGGGGGACAGGCATACGAGGCTTGTCGGCAAGTGTGTGGCGAGGTTTCTTGGTCGCTTTTCTTTTGAGCCTTTGAGAGAGAACCCTCTCTTTGGTCCCTCTTCTTCTACGTAAATCACTTATTCCCCTACAACTTTGGTTTTATTTTCTTTTGTGCTTAGCCTGCCCTCTTGTTTCGTTCTTTTTTTTTTTTTTTCAATGGATTTGAATTTTGGAACATGTGTTTATAGGTGAGTTTCATTGCTGAATTTGGGTCATCTTTGGTAGGGCTTTTGGAGCATTTCTTAGCGTATTTCTTACCCATGATTTCTCTCTGATAATTTTTTCTATTGGGTTCTCAAGGCGTTAAATCGGGTTGCTGCTGAAACTTATCTGAAATTGCTTTCTTCCTTGAATTCATAATATTTATCGAATTTCAACATTATTATTATTATTTTTGGTTCTGAATTTAATAAGTTGTGGAGTTTATTTTTCATTGCTTGGCCTGGATTTGAGACTAGGTTGTCTCTGTTTTGCATGATTTTGATTGATCGTTCTGGAATTAGAATTTCTCGGCTCAGAATTCTTGGTGTATGGCTCGCTTATCATCAATATATATATATATATATATATACATATATATGCCTGTATATTTTTCAGCTTTCCAAAACTACATTTAGCTGGTCTGGCTGGGAATATAAAACTGTAGTTGGCATAAGAGTACTTGGAATTTCTTATTGTGTTTGACTATTGCATGTGGAAATGCTTTCAGGTAAAGTTTGGTAATTTACTTTCTTATGCCAAATGCTTATGCATATCTTCTTCTTTCGCTATTGTTATTTGTGTTTGGACATTGTTGATTGGGATCATTAGGGTTTCGAAGTCCAAATCTTTCCAACTATGATGTCTGTCTGGTAAGGGAGAAATTGAAAATAGATAAGATATTTAATAAAATGTGACAAGGTATCTATGATTTTGCAAGTAACAAAATCACAAGGGTACAAAAGTTAATTTTCTTTCCTGGTATTGATGGAAACTAGCAACTCAATCGTTAAATTTCCCTTTAAAATGAAGATATGTTTTTACTTTGGCAGATTGAAGAAGTTGGGAGCTCTTGACTGGACCAAAGTTGTGCATAAACATCAAGGATGGAGGCTTATTACTTGCATCTGGCTACATGCCGGTGTTATTCATCTTCTAGTAAACATGCTGAGCCTGGTCTTCATTGGCATACGCCTTGAACAACAGTTTGGGTTTGGTATGTTTCTTCTGTTTTATTGCTTGTTCATACTCTTTATGCAACTCATTAAACTAAATTTCAGTGGTGGTTTTTAGCATCTTTTTTTTTATCCCTTAAACTGTCCGTAAATTATAATTTGAGATAGTGCAATGATCTGATATTTGTTGTTACAAATTTGCAATGTGGCAGTGCGGATTGGAATTATTTATCTCTTGTCAGGATTTGGTGCAAGTGTGTTTTCCTCTCTATTTATCCGAAACAACATCTCTGTTGGTGCCTCTGGTGCTCTATTTGGGCTTCTTGGTGCAATGCTTTCTGAACTTATTACCAACTGGACCATATACACAAACAAGGTGAACAAGATCAACTCTTCGATTTCCTTGATCATAGAATCTTGTAGCATATATATATTACTACAATGTAAACCATCATAATATTTTAGTATATTACCACTATATGTTTGCGCATTACTTTCATCAATGTCCTGGTGTTACTGGTCTTATTAGTGACCCTTTGTCTTGCTTGCTTCCCTTTTAATATTCCACAGGCTGCAGCTCTGTTCACACTTCTGGTCATCATTGCCATTAACCTTGCTATAGGAATTTTGCCACATGTTGATAATTTTGCTCATATTGGTGGATTCTTAACTGGGTTCCTCCTTGGCTTTGTTCTGCTATCTCGTCCTCAATTTGGGTGGCTAGAGCGCCAGAATCTTCCTCCTGGTTCTCGTTTTAAATCTAAGTACAAGCCTTACCAATATGTCCTGTGGTTGGTTTCCCTGGTCTTGTTGGTTGTAGGGTAAGTAACCATTCATTCTTCAAATATTTGATTGTCATCATTCTTAATGATCATCATTTGGTGACCTTAATCACTTCAATGGTCATTTTTTGTCTGCAAAATCATGGGTACAATGAATATTTGGTAATGGAATAATTTTCTTAAATTCTTAAATGACTTGCCAGGTCTTAGATTCATTTGTTATGCCGATTGTGTATATTGAGGCAGTGGGGCATGGATTTACAATTCCATATTATCCATGATAACTTTAGATAACAGATAAGGCAGACTTTCGTATGTTTCCTGTTGATGGTTACTTGTTTCCATGGCTCAAGATCAGAAAGAAACTGGGAAAAAAATTTCCTTTGCACTATTTATATAGGAGTCATTTCAAATTCCATGTTCTGCAATGGCCAGCTCGAATTGTCATCCACTGACTCAATTGCTTTCTATTCTTTGCTAAAATGCAGATTCACTGTTGGATTGGTAATGCTGTTTCGCGGAGAAAATGGATACGATCATTGCCATTGGTGTCAATATCTAACCTGCGTCCCCACCTCTAGCTGGGATTGCAATGAAAACTAGCACTGAATAAGCTTCACCCTATTTGGCGATTTCGTTTTAACGTTCAGTTTGTAAATGCATAGTTATAGCTTATGATTGTGAGTTTTTTTTTTGGGTCTAGCCTTCTTGAAACATCTAGATACTGTCTATTGTTATTGATTTTGCACCTTTACAGAATTATGATGCGTATATGATGAAGCCTTTCTCTTTTATATATTTAAGCAAAAACAATTTCCTTTCCCACCATATTATGCCGAAGATGTCGCATGGCAAAGAGACAATCAGAGTCTAAATAGCGAGAACTCTCTGCAGAATACTTATCAACGTGAATTCTTTAAGCACGTACTGGTTAAGTTACTCCTATTCGTCCATGGTATCATCTCATTTCTAACAGCTTATTATATAAGCATGTTGAAATTCATATAATATAAATTTTTAAAATATCACTTTATATATATCAATTTTGTCGGATAAGAGGAAAAATGAAACAAAAGTCTTAATGAAAAAAATAAAAAATAGCATCGGAGACTTGAATGTGCTAGTCTGACGTGATAACGAGCTAGCCTTACCCTTATTATGGCCTCTGGGTTGCATCATTTTGATAAATGTGTAGATTTGGACATTATGGTTTCTAAGAGTTCTGCGGTAAGCCCCGGGCAGTCCACCTTAGCTTTTCCGGGGCAGGCAAATCTAGGCTACCTCATTTTGTCATTCAATGTACGATGCCCTACCAGCCAGTATTGTCGTTCGCATGGGCACTAGATAGCTACTCATTCAATCAATCTTCACGGCTGTCATAAATTTTTCATTGCAGATCAATCGCACAACAATTCAAATTGCATCAATGCTATAGCTTTTGACGATTTTTTTTTTCCAGAAAGCCAACGCACATCTGGTGAGCTGGTAAGATAAGATATTTTGATGTTGCTGTCATAGTCCGCCTCAATAGCGGCAGCCCTGAACAGCACCACTGTGACAGGGCTAAACTCAGCCTGCTCCAACTTCGTTGCCTATGGTTCGCCCGACCCCATCCCTGGTTCACCATGTTGTGATGGCATGAGTCTCGCCGGACTTCATATGTCACAGATCGAGGCTCAAGCTTTAAGTATGTATGATACTTAAAACTCACTATCCCCTAGCAACGAGGGACACAGAGCTTGATCCTAACACCAATTGCAACTAGTATATCTTTCTATTAAGAACAAGACAAATTATAGTGTTTGACATATCTTCCCATGGACAAAGTTATATATATACGCACACAATACAAGGATTCCAAAAAAATACATATAACTAATATAAGATATTTATTTATAAATATGTAAAGTAATTTATCTTTTCATGAGACTCAGTGAGAAACACCAGTGTCAAGCAACGATGAGGTTACTTTCTTTTGGCTAGATCTCTAATAATATTGATTTTTGCTTGTTAACTGAAGGATTAATTTGACATAAGGTCAACTAACCACTCTTATTTGATCTTTGCACTTGATTATAATCATTACGTGATCTTGTAACCCGATTGGTATGGATTTAAATCACAATAAATTTTTTTTTGTAAAGCAAAAAAATTACTACTGCTTTGACCGACGTGGTCCCCACACGTTGTTTTATAATTTTTAACATTTATATGAAGAAGTTAAATAAATAACCAGTTGCTATGATCATTTATCATTTTCATCTAGATTTGATAATTTTAAACTATTAATGAAAAATTATCGTACAAAACATTATATATATATATAAAATAAAATAAACATAATGCAAATATATGTTTGTGTCAAATTTTATAAAAAATAAATTATTATATGTTAAAATTTATATGAATATATAAAATTTTAAATATAATTATAACACATAAAAATGATAAAAATATAATATTAATATATAGATTATTAAATTTACTTGAAAATTAACCTATCATCAAAAACCGCAAGATTCTATAAGAATACTAAACCCAGCTGCGTTATTCTTCTCTAAAGTAATACACAGAAATGCAAAAATAACCGGCAGTTGCTTAACATCTAATTCATGTGCTACAACTAAAAATGTCATGGTTCATTTCACGCACATTTTGCATTGTAATTGCGAGGGGCAAAAAATTGGGTATAAAACCAAATCATGAACAAGAAGAATATATATATATATATATCAGAGGACAGTCATGCCTTGATCATATAATATCGGATTCAAAGGTTTGGGAGAGTTGATCATTGTCCGATTGCTCTATTTGCATGGATCCCGAGAAATGATTCCATGTAATCATTGAGAAATTTTCATTGTGCCCCGCAACTGATTTTTCAAAATGGTTCTCATGACTGTACGATTCCCTATGTGCGATTGTCAGTTCTGCGAATCCAAGGTTTGGTTTGTTTTGTTTTATTATTGGATAATAAAAGAATTTCGGCTCTTTACTATCACTATCACTATTACCATATTCTGTACAGGGGCCTTCAGACAAGTGTTGATAGGACAAAAACAAACGATGAAACATTAGCCATTGGGACCAAAGCAGGAGGATGGGTTTAACCTCCGTGAATGCACAGTGGGGAAACAGACACAACTCCCAACTGAAACTCTTTTTTTTTTTTTTTTTGTTTTATAATTTTGGTTGAGTTGAAACTGACAAACGCAGTTACAAGACAAGTGAGCTAGCAATTGTAGGAAAGCAAAGCTGGTTATAACTATGTTATTATCATGTAGAAGACAATGACAGTCGAACTATTTTTTTTTTTTGTTTTGAAAGTGGTGTCCATTTTCAATATCAATAATGTTAAATTTGATTGTGCATGATAACATCATGGTAAACTAATTACTACTCTAGCAGACAAGTGCTGCTGTCACACAGGAGCAAAGGAAAACAGGAGAGTGCAGGCGGGGGGATCAGGCCCTTTGGTTGGCACTACCAACCCTATTCAAGCAATCGGATGCTAGATAAGCCCTGGACCAAAGGTTAACACGTTAAGCAAAATCTGTTTCTGAATTAGTACCTGAATCACACAACCCCTGAAAAGTTCTTCGGGTTGAACCGTATTTGTCAAACTCCAGCCTCTGCCTTGGGGCACTCTGGGACCGATACTTAGCCGGGGATGATTCCGTGTTAGCCATGAAATTTGGGTGACTGGGATATCCACTTAAATAGCCCCATGAACACTCACTCCTTGCGGGTGTGAATGGGCTTCTCCTACCACTGCTTCCAGGTCTAGATGATGCAGAAAGCACTTGTGGACTGTTGTCAGCCGTCCTTAAAAATGCTTCATCCTTCCCTCCAGGATATTTCGGACTGCTTAACGATAAAACTTCTGCCGAAGAGATATTTGGTATCGGATTTGAAGCTTTTCCTGATAGTTTTCTCAGGGGTTTGTACGCAATAAAGCTCTGGTTATAATCCAAAACTGAAAAATGCCGAGATGCCCTAAAGTTCCTGTGACTCTGTTGGGAGTTCAAGTGAGGTTTCCAAGTATCTACTTCATCAGCATGTCTACGGCTAAGCAGAACATCTCTACGGTTGTTCCATAAACTTTCCTCCTTCCAACGGTCCAACCAATTTGAACCCATCCGTGCTTTCTCTAGATCAATGACGTCCCTCAGGTTTGAATTTGAACCACCTCTCTGCATTAACAAAAGCAAAATTCAAGACCGACTTGAAGATCCAATTTTATACCCAGTGCTCGCTCAACTGATTTGGGAACAAATGCCTACAACTTTCAATTTATGTTTAAAAGTTAAAACCAATCATATCCTAACATCAAGAGGTTCAACGGTGAAATCCTTTCCTACTTTGAAAGGCTATGCAGAATCCTATCATCTGGGATAAGCTAAAAGAAAACCATTTGATGATTTGAACACACAGAGTTTAGCCAGAATCACCTTCATCTTCTTTTAAATTGAATATGTAGGAGACCATTATATGTGGACGTTAAAATGTGAATCAGCAGTGGCAAACTGCCAATTAAGCGATACCTTTGGGACTGAGGTTTTCGAACTATAAGCACGAAGTTGGCACTCATCTTTTACAGAACTTTCATGGACCTGCAAGTACATGTAGGAAAATGGAGGACGTGAGCAGACAGAACACATAGATAAGCTATTCTCGACAAGTTCTTATAATCAATCACTCCTCCCGACTGTATCTCTAAGTTATACAGCAGTAAAAAGCATGCCAAATCTTGGTAGTTTTTCTTTCTATTCATATTATAGATTCAGTCCAGCACAGTCCATTTAGTCTTGACGAGAACTGTGTTACATTTGAAAACAGTTAATATTCAGGTCATGGTTACTAAGCTGTGTTTTTCAAACAGCATCCTTATTCAGTTTCCTAAAGTAAACAACGAAATCTTCCCTAAAGATATTGGAACTTTAAGTTTAGGCAAAGCAAGTGGTCCCTCAGTATTTAAATCTTTTAGTGCATTAGGAATCATGTGAACTCATAGCAAGCATATCAAATGCCATAATTTTTTGTCTAACACAAACCTTCTAAATCGTTATAAAAACGAGTAGAGGAATTAAAGCAGTCCCTAAACATCGGCAAGTCATGGTAGAGGACTGCTTACAGCATTTCGTGAATGTCTGGACAACTTGCCGACCGAATCCAAAGATTTCGTCATGTGAGCACGGCTAGCACGGGCTTGAGCTTGCAGTCTGACCAATGTTTGCATGCGTCTGAGCGTGTCTGCTGTTTGCTTTCTCACAATGTGGCCTCTCACTAGTGCTTGAAGCTTCACCAATGCTTTCAATGCTCTCAGCGCCTTCCGTGCCTGGACTAAGCTTCACCATTTACATCAGATTAACCAAAACCATCAAATACCAATCCGATTGACAAAATGATAACCGTTGTAAGAACCTCATGTAATAAAAAATAAAGCCACTAGCATTTCTTTAGTCCTTTCAGAAGTTAAAAGTCTTCAACGATGCATTGGGCCAGGAGTATAAGAGCGAGAGGCCCATGGATGAAATCGTTAGCTACCATACAAGCCAAACATTTCCCACCTACAGGTCGTACTAGTAGACACCAATACTAATTTAACCAAGACTTCACAGCTTTATAAAAGTTTACCCCAATTGTTTAATGAATAGCCCATCTTCACAAGTAACTTGTTCCATTAATTATTGCTAGCGTGCTCATCTCATCTCCTCCAAGAATTAAAAATAGAATTAAAACTATCCTCCAGTAAAATGTACACTGGAAGGCTGGCAAATTCAATAGTCAGAAAAGAGAAGAAACAACGAAAAAGAAATCAAGACACAAGAATTTAGTTGGTTGGCCAATTGTGCCTATGTTCATGGAGCTGTAAAAAAAGGAAAAAGAAAACCTTTAGCCGCTCTTTTTTCTTTATAGTTCGAATCAGAATAAAGCTTAGAACTTGGTATAATGAAAGTAAGCTACAGGGATAAAATCTAACAACTTCCATTAAAAAACTAATAATCAGTCATAGTTGATGTTTGAAACGCCTTCCCAGTTGGAACAATTATTTCAATTCTGGTATACATCTAACGGGCTCATTAAAAGATAGTAGGCCCAGAAGCTTGGTTGTCACATGAAATTTTGCAGATTATGGTAATTGACAGTCAAATAGGGTATGTTACGTTCCGGATCACAATAAATGTGGTGCGACAAAAAATGGGGAAAGAAGAAAAGAAGCTAAAGCCATTTGAGGCCATTGATAACTGGCCATATACACCCAAAATACTAGACAGGACGCGCGTGGAAGGCTCCTGAGTTTGGGTTTTTGTCAGAGTATGACGTTACTGAGACGCAATATGAAGTAGATAACAAATAAGACAGTGAAGAAGGGTTGGAAGAAGATAACGGGGAATCAGCCCCTTTGTTAAAAGCTTGATAGCCAAATGAACACCTTTCAGTGTCGGCTCACCTTACTGATCATTTACAACACTTTCTTTATCTCTCATACTCTCTTTTCTTCTTCTGGGACCGTTTCCCAGTTAAAGCTTCAACAACACTCTTTGGATTTAACAACATAAAATCTAGTGCTCAAAAGTATATCAAATACACTTCTGTTTCCAACTGAATCCTGAGTTCAACTTATAACACAAGGAAAATTAAACACTACTAGTACTTGTCTTTTTTTCTTCATTCAATCCTCTTAGCCATGAAAGAGTTTTTTTTTTTTTAATTTGCATTGGTGAATTGAGTAAGCGGAGAGAAAGCGGGGAAAAGTGAAAAGTCATTGACTAACGGTAGAAAATGGAAAGCCCCATCAACAGTAAATGACTTAAAACCACCAATTCAGAACAAAAAAGTGTAAAACGAAGTAGATACAAACCAGATAACCTCGAAAAGCGGACTGAATCCTAACAGCCGCCATCTCATGTGCGAGACGTCGTTTACTCCCTCCAGCTCCGCCGCCTCCGCCACCACCACCCCCACTTGTCAGCCTAACTACCTCAGCAGCTGCATGCGCTGCCGCGAGAGCAGCCTCAGCTACAGCAGCAGTGGCGGCTGCCATTGCTATAGCTTGCTTGCTGGCATCCAATATGTCATTGCATGGACCAGGTAGAGCATCGATATGGGAACTTGAAGACGTTGGATTGGAAGCTCTGGCAAAGTTCCAACGTCTCCAGTCTTTATCGGAGCGCTGGGCGGGCTTTTTAGCTCCAAAGAGCCGTCGGAAAAGTCCCATGGTTCATTGCCAGTGAACAACACGTTCAGTTGAAGGCATGTTAACGGAAAAATAAGCTTTTTTTTTTTTTGGTAAAAGAGAGAGAATACGGGAAAGGAGCGAGAGAGGAGAGGGAGAGACTTGGTTTTTGTCGCCAATGATCCACAATTCAAAACACTCAAATCATACGCATCTCCAAGAATCTGTAAAACACGCGCGTTCTTTTTTTCTTTAATGTATGAAATTAAGATGTAAATCTTTTATTTTATTATTAGAATTTGGTTAACATATGCTTGGAAATATCGTTTAAAAATTTATATTAAATTAATTTTTTATAAAATTAAAATATTAATACAATAAATTATATTTTTTTTAATTTTGAAAATCAAGAAAAGAAGCACAAAACAAAAGCACCCTTTTTTTTTATCATCAACATCATCATCCATCCATTCCCTTTGGCAAGCATTAACCATATTTTGAATTCCAAGTATTAGAGAGAGCAACACAAAAACAAGAGAAATGAAAAGTAAAAACTTTACATTTCAAATTAGATAAGCATCGGTATAGTTGAATAGGGTTATTTTTTATATATTAATAGTGTATAAATTTATATATTAGTAATGAATTACATGATGTTATATCTTCAAAAGTCTTCATATTTCAAATAATTTTGGTTTTAAGAAGGCATCATATGATTATTAATAGTTAATAGATTTATATAATATCAGTGTATTAAATATAATTTAATTGGGTTTGTTACATTATTTTGAAGACACCTTTTAAGTTTAATTAACATATTAGGAGAAAAGCTAGTGCTTATTCTTCAGTAGCATTAGTTAAAATGATATTTGTGAAAAAATATAATTTATGCATTATTTTGTAATTGAAAAATAATGCACTAAAATTAAAAAATTTTAGAATAATAATAAAATAATTTTTAACTGATGCGTATAAATACTTGTTAGACGGACTCATATTTTATTTATAATGATAATATTACATTAAATATAGTTGTTGATAATATTATTAATAATTTTCAAGAAATTAGATAAAAATATAATTTTATATAATAATATTAATTTTTTTTAAAGATTCGTTAACGAAATCTAACTGAATTATTACGAACGTGACAATACATAAAAAGAGTTACCAATTTATGAGGATGAATTTACCCATCATCATTAAGAAAGAGAAAACTAAAAAGAGATGATTTGAAGCAAGCTTTATAATAATGT
>JBBYHO010000022.1:4397441-4411177 GCA_038382025.1 Adansonia gregorii | reverse complement strand
CAACTACGGCGGTTAGCAATCTGAAACCAAAACAAAACATACGTTGTCCCAGTTCATTATCTTCCCTCCATTAGCTCTCATTAAACCCCCTCACTAACTCCATCAAGAAATACATAATCAGGGAAAAGTTCCAGGATAATACAGAGGAGAAGCAAAAGTTATAATACTTAAAGATCTTTCTTTTTTCTTGTTCCTGGTTTTGGAAAGGAGATTGGAAATGCCAGGGGACGATATAGAGAGCAGGGGAGGAGGAGGGATGAAGAGAAACAGAAATAGCAATAATTTTAATAATACCAGCAGCAGTGGTGGTTACGCGTCTACCTCGACTTACCTGATAGATGATATAGAGACGCACTGGACATCTTGGTTGGTGCCTATGTTCGTGGTGGCTAATATAGCTGTTTTCATTATTGTTATGTACCTCAACAATTGTCCCAAGCACAGGCATGCGAGGCTTGTCGGCAAGTGTGTGGCGAGGTTTCTTGGTCGTTTTTCTTTCGAGCCTTTGAGAGAGAATCCTCTTTTCGGACCCTCTTCTTCTACGTATAATTTACTTATTCCCTTTACCACCTTCTATTTCATGTTCTTTTATGGTTCGCCTGCCCTCTTGCTTTTGTTGCTATATATATATATATTTTTCTGTACCCGACTTTAAGTTTTTCTATGTGAGTTTTAATTCTGAATATGAGCAATGGCTTCTGGAGCATTTCTTAGCCTATTTCGTAGCCATGCTTGCTTTCTCTTTGATCATTTTTCTACTGGGGCTGTTAAGTCATTAAATTTGGTTGTTTTAGCTGAAAATTGCTTCCTTCTTCCAAGTCATAATCTTCTCTTCACAGTTCACACCAAATATTTGATCTTTTTTTTTGGCTGGCAATTTAAAATTCTAATTGGTAAAGGAGTACTTCGAATTTCTTATTGTGGTTGACTATTGTCCGACGAAAATGCTTTCAGGTAAAGTTCCATAATCTAACACTTATATATCAGCTATATTTTTTTTCCTGGACGTTGTTAACTGGGATCAGTAGGGTTTTAATATGAAAATCCTGTTTTTCATTCATGTTAAGTGATCTTTTTTTTTCAAGTGATTGGCGATTTTGATGTAAAAACTTTTCTTGTACTGATTGTAATGCTTGTTTTTATAAATCTCAAATCTTAACTGTTACCCAAGGACTATTGTTTGATCAAGTTTCTTTTTCAAACTGATGTTTGTGGAACTTGTGAATCTTATACTTGTTTTGGTCCTTAAGGAGCTTGAATCTGGTTTCTTTGGTGAACAGTTTCACCTTTTCTCGTTAAGTCTCCTTTTGATCGGTGTCTTACTTTACTCATACCAACGCGCCAGCAAGAACACTACTCATGGTTTACCGTTTTACGCATTAACTTAAAAGAATTATATGCACACCTGTGCTCCTTATAAGCACAAATTTCCTTCCCGACTTCAATGGACTGTGAAATAGGCTATATGACATTGTGATTGGTGGGAAAGTAGGAGTATTGAAAGAGATTAGTGGAAAATGTATAAGAAATATATTTTCACTTGCTTGGTAGAGGAAAAATGAGAAGAAACAATAAGAGAAGAAGGATTTTTGTTTTCTACCGAAGTTATAAATCAAAATTCTTTCAAATATTGATGTCTGATAGAGAAGATGTGTAAAGCAAATGAGATATTTACCGAAATCCAAGAACGTATGCATGGTTTTGCAAATAACAAGATTTATAAGGGTACAAAATTTAATTTTCTTTCCTGATCTTGATGGAAACTAGCGACGATACATTTCCGTAGGAGATTTCTGCAGCTTAGACTTCTGTTTTGCTATTTAAAATGAAGAAATGTTGTTACTTTGTGGCAGATTGAAGAAGTTGGGAGCTCTTGAGTGGACCAAAGTTGTGGTTAACCATCAAGGATGGAGGCTTATCACTTGCATCTGGCTGCATGCCGGCGTTATTCATCTCCTGGCAAACATGCTGAGCCTGGTCTTCATTGGCATACGCCTTGAACAACAGTTTGGGTTTGGTACACTTCCCCCTTTTGTTTGAAATTTATCTGTTAAGTAACACATTGAACCGAATTTAAGTGTTGATTTTAGCTTCTTGCTCATTTTTTTAATTTTGATTGTAAATTAGAAATTGGGATGTTGCAATGATCTGATATTTGTTGTTACAAATTGACGATGTGGCAGTGCGGATTGGAATTCTTTATCTCTTATCCGGATTCGGTGGAAGTGTACTGTCCTCTCTATTTATCCGAAACAACATCTCTATTGGTGCCTCTGGTGCTCTTTTCGGACTTCTTGGTGCAATGCTTTCTGAACTTATTACAAACTGGACCATATACACAAATAAGGTGAAAATATAACCTATGTTACTCAAATGTGAGTGTCCGACATGAGTATGTTTATTTTTTTTCTAAGTTTACCTATGTATTTGGATGGTTTTTGGAAAGTTATATCTCTATACGCTTGTCCGAAAATGTGTCGAATATGGGTCTTTAGAGAAAAATGAAAAGTCATAACAATGTGGAATATTAGCCGTTATGATTCGTTCATCATAGAAACTTGCCGATATATCAATACAATGTTTAACCATAGAATTATTTTAGCATTTACCTTGCTATGGTTCACAAAATGCGTTCTACACTGCCATGATTAATGGTCTTACTAATGAGCCTTCGTCTTGCTTACTACCCTTCTTAATATTCCCACAGACTGTAGCTCTGCTCACTCTTGTATTCATCACTGCCATTAACCTTGCAATAGGGATATTGCCGCATGTTGATAATTTTGCACATATCGGTGGATATTTAACCGGTTTCCTCTTCGGATTTGTTCTGCTACCTCGTCCTCAGATTGGGTGGTTAGAGCGTCGGAATCTTCCAGCCGGTTGTAGTTCCAAATCCAAGTACAAGCCTTACCAATATGTCCTGTGGTTGGTTTCGGTGGTGCTGTTGGTTTTAGGGTAAGTAATTAACCATTCATGCTCCAAATAAATTTTTTTGTCATCCTTAGTTCATATGGCTTTAATATGATCACAATTTGGTGATCTCAATGAAATCATTGGTATTATTATGAATATTTGTTAATGGAAGAAAGGATACTTTAGAATGGAAAATTCGGGTAACATAGTTATTAACGGTCCTTATCATCTCTGTTGGTTTGTTTCCATGTCTGAGATGGTCATCCTTGTTTGATTTTTTGAGATCAGGAAGAAGCTAGAAAATTCGATGTTGTACTATTTATATAGAAGTTACTTTCAAATTCCATATTTCCTGCAATTATCACACACTGAATCATATGCTTTCTATTCTTTTACTAAAATGCAGATTCACTGTTGCATTGGTAATGCTGTTTAGGGGAGAAAATGGAAATGATCGTTGCCATTGGTGTCATTACCTAAGCTGTGTTCCCACCTCTAGATGGGATTGCGATGAGAACTAGCACTGGATTTTTTTTTCCTATTTTGAGATCTCCTTTTTTTACATGCAATTTGCAAATGCATAAATCTGAGTCCTGTGTTTTAGTGTCTTAAGCTTTGTTTAAACATCCAACGACTGCTATTATTATTGCTTTTACATTTCTTTTACAGATTTATCATGTTTACACGATGAAACTCATTCAACCTCATGAAACACCTATCTTAATCACCGCATCAATAACATCACCAAATATCGGCAATTGCTAGCTCCTCTGACTTGAATGCACATCTATCCTCGGGCCCTGTTGGTATTTGCTACATTCAAATGGGCCTGATCTGTTTAATAAAAGATGAAGAAAAAAGTTTTTTGTGAAAAGCGCTCGTCTAGTGGGCTAACAGGATAAGGTCCAAATTGATAACAACTTTATAACATACATGAAAATCGGAGGGTCATCGAATAATGATAGGGAGCTTTGATGTTTGCTTTTCATGGGTCACCTCAATAGATGCAGCCGTGGACTTGTACCACTGTGACAGGGCAAGCAAATCTTAGCCTGCTCCACCTTCATTTCCTGTGGTTCAAAACGACCCTACTCAGGTTCACCATGTTTCCTAACACTGATCGCACACTTGTGTAGCTTTCAATCTCTCTTGAAATCTTGTTTGATCTTTGCACTCGATTATATTTCATTGCATGATTTTGTAAATTAGATTGATTAGACTTAAATCATGATATAAATATTTAAAAAGCAAAACAGCACTTTGCTTTGCCTTTTAATTTGAACTTGGGTTAAGATGAACCATCGTGACACTGTTCATTTTCAATCCTTGGGTTGGAACAAGTGAAACAACCAATTACCAGTAATTACATGTCCTTTTCATCCCCTCACGGATTGTGGGCCTCAGCCGGCAATCAAAGACTATAATGATTCTATAAGAAGACTAACGCTAACTGTGTCATACTCCTCAAAAATGGTAATAACAGGCAGTTACTTCACATCTAATTCATGTGCTCCAACCGTTAATATCGTGAACTAACCATATTCACACTCACTTAGTCTATGATGCTATTCATATTAAATACATTTTTTTACATAAATATAAAACATAATTTTATAAAAATTTTCAAAATATATAAAAAAATAAAAATTTAAATATAATAATATTAAATATATATTTATATTTAATATTTACATCCGAATTCGAATACTATAAAATTTGATAATAGCAAGATTCAAAAGTTAGGATATAAAAGCTAATCATGAACAAGAAAAAAAAACATGGCAGAGGGCAAACATGCCATGATATCACATTCAAAGTTGTGGGTCAGTTGAGCTGATCTTTTCCCTAGAGCTCTATCTTCATAGGTCTCGAGATTGGTTTGGTGTCATCATTAAAAAAAATTTTAATTTTGTGATCCTCAACTGCTTTTACAAAATCGTTCTCACAATAGTATGATTCTTCAGTGTGATTGTCAGTTCTGGGAATCCAAGGTTTTCGTTTGTTTTGTTCTGGATAATTAAGGAATGCTGACCAACGATACCACCATGTGATACATATTGTCGCTTTCAGACAAAAAGAGTTGATAGGACGAAAGGCAATTAGGCAAACAATGAAACGAGGCCATTGAGATAAGCTGGTGGGTAGATTTAACCTCCGTGAATGCACAGTGGGAAGCAGACAACCCGAACTATAGCTCTTTTATTTTTTATTTTGCTATTATTTTCAAAATAATTTTGTGTTAAAAGTTGAAACTGATCCGAAAGACGGATTCAAAGCAAGCGAACTAGCAACTATAGTAAAGCAAAGGCGGTTGAAAACTATGTTTTTCTATTTTTTTTAAACCAAAAAGATCATTTCAGCATGAAATATAGAAAGAAGTTATAATTATTAAGATTTAAAACAAATACGAACTAATTTGATCTTACAGGATCAAAGTTTGTAACATCACAGTAAGTTAATTACAACCCTAGCATTGCTATCACACACAAGGAAATGAAAATAGAAGGGGCCGGGGAGTTCATTCGCCATGGTGGGCACTACCAAGCCTGTGTCAAGCGATCAGATGCTGGCTGAGCCCTGTACCTAAAATCAACATTTTGAGCAAAATCTCTTTCTGAATTAGTCCCTGAATCCCACGACCCCTGAAATGTTCTTCTGGTCGAGCCATATTTGTCGAACTCCAGCCTCTGCCTTGGGGCACTTTGGGACCGATACTTGGCCCGGGATGATTCTGTATTAGCCATGTAATTTGGATGACCAGAAAATCCACTCAAGTAGCCCCATGAGCACTCACTCCTTGCAAAAGGACTTCTCCTAGCACTACTTCCAGGTCTCGATGACGCAGAATGCACTTGCGGGCTGTTGTCGATATCAGCAGTCCTTAAAATGGCTTCATCTTTCCTTCCAGGATATTTCTGAGAGCTTAAAGATGAAACTTCTGCTGAAAAGTTATTCGGTACCGGATTTGAAGCTTTTCCTGATAGTTTTCTGGGGGAGTCGTATGCCATAAAGCTCTGGTTATAATCAAAAGCTGAGCCGTGCTGAGATGCCCTAGAGTTCCTATTATTTTGTTGGGAGTTCAAGTGAGGTTTCCAAGTGTCAACTTCAAGGATTTTGTCACTCTTCTCATCATCAACATTTCTATGTCGAGGCGGAGCATCTCTAGGGTTATTCCTTAAACTTTCCTCCATCCAATGGTCCAACCAATTTGAACCCATCCGTACTTTCTCTAGATCGATGATGTCCATCAGATTTGAATTTGAACCACATCTCTGCATGAAAAAGAAGCAAAATTCAAGACTGATTCAAATATCCGGTGCACGTATATTCATCACGGTGTAAGGTTCATTGCTCAACTGATTTGGAAACAGTACCGATGCCTTCCAACTCATATTTAAGATTTATCCTAACATTAAGAATTTCAAGAATGAAATTGTTTCCTACCTTAAAAAGGCCATGCAGCATAAGCTAAAAGAAAACCATTTGTTGAATTGAACATAAGTTTTGCTAGAACCATATAGGTGCATACTAAAATTGGAATCTGCAGTGCTAAACTGCCAATTAAGTGATACCTTTAGGATTGAGGGCCCCTCAAATTTAGTACTACAAGCACGAAGTTGGCATTCATCCTTTACCGAACTTGCATGGACCTGCAAGTACACGTAGGAAAAAGGATAAACAGGCCGAGTGAACATAAGATAAGTTATTCGTCAGTAAATTCTCATATATCAACTATTCCTCCCTAATGCATGTTATCCAGCACCAAAATATGTATCAAAGTCAAACTTTTCTTTTGATTCAAATTATAGATTTGGCCCGGCACAGTTAATTTTGTCTAGACCAGAACTATAGTCTTCCATTGACCACGAGTGGCCTTCAGATCATGGTTGTAGTATAGATTAATAGCAAACCAACTCCACTCAAGGTTCTTAAAGCTATACGAGCATTAAAGAAGGCCTGGATAGAACCTTATGCTTGAACTCACGCTTCAGGTCAATGACAAGTCATGAGCATAGACGTCTCAAATTTTCTTCATAGAGTAGCAATTTGCAAAGCAAAAGAACCGATTGGTGTAGTAAGCAGCCAAGGGGAGTTCCTCTATATGTTTCTGACAGTGCTTTTTAAACAATGCCTTTATTCAATGCGCTAAAATTAAAAAATAAAATCCTCATAAAGGTACCACCACTTTAGGTAAAGCAAGTGGTCCCTCAATATTTTAATCCATTAGTGCATTAGGAATCACGTGACCTTAAGGCAGGCATTTGAAATGCCATATTTTTAGCCTAACACAAACCTTTAAATTCATGTTTCTAAATGAATTAGAGAAATTAAAGCTATGTCTAACATCGACAAGAGTAGAGGTCTTGCTTACAGCATTTCGTGAATGGTATATCTTGCTGGCTGAATCCAAAGGTTTTGTTACATAAGCACGACTAGCACGGGCTCGAGCTTGCAGCCTGACTAATGTTTGCATGCGTCTGAGCATGTCCGTGGTTTGCTTTCTCACAATGTGGCCTCTCACTAGTGCTTGAAGCTTCACCAATGCTTTCAATGCCCTCAGTGCCCTCCGTGCCTGGACCCAAAGCGCCAGCAGAAGTCAAAAGAATCAAGCATCATTTCCATTAGAGACTAACCAAAACCATCCAATACCAACCCTTTTGCATAAGAAAAGCAAAAGAAAAATGGAAAAAGGAACGACCGGTATTTCTTTAGTCTTTCTAGAAGCTAAAGTATGTAATGATGCATTAGCCCCAAAGATTAAAAAAATTATTTACATTTGGATCGACAAATGAATTCAAAAAAGCAAGAGGCACGTGGATCAAATCATTACCTGCCATACATACCAAATGAAAAAGAGGAAAGTAACATAAAAAGAAAGAACAACCTCTCCCACCTAATGATCATACTAATACAACACTACTACTAATTAACCATGACTTTACAGCTTTACATAAAGTTTAACTTCAATTGTTTAATGTATAGCCATCTCAAACAAGTAACTTTGTCCATTAATTATAGCTAGCGTGCTAATCTCATCTCATCTTCTACAACAATTATAAAATACTCCAGTAATATGGAACACCGGAAGGGTGGCAAATTCAAAGAGCTGATAAGTTATGTTTTTACTTGAAAATTGTAGCCTACATGGCACACCGGGAATGCTTAAGACATAGAAAAGAAACTTCAGCCATTCTCTTTTCTTTATGGTTCAATCAAACCTATGTTACCTAAAGTACACATATTTAAAACAAATGTCCGACAAATTTTCTAACAAGAGAGTATTATCCTCGAAATATATGAAAAACTTTTAAAATTGAGCATATTTGTGCTACACATGCATGTATACAACACTCACTCTCAAGTTCGAGTAACATAAGCTCATACAGGAATAAAGCTTGGAACTTGAGAGAAAAGTAAACTACAGGTATAAAATCTAACAACTTTTTCCAAAACTAACTAGCTTTCAGAATAAAATTAATAATCATTCAAAAGTTGAAGCTCTAAAAAAAGCCATCCTAGTTGGAACAATTATTTCAACTCGGGTAGAATATGAATAATGATCTAACTAGCATGTTACCTTAAGAGATCTCTCAGAAAGCAAGAAACCGATTTTGACAAAAATTTCTACAGAAACAAAATTTGGGTTAGAGCAAATTTGTCTAAAAAGTATCATTTCCCCAAAAAACAGGCCTTTCTTTTTTCCTCTTTTCTGATTTCTGAAGTCTGAACTCTTCAAAATCTTTAGCAGCCTGTCTTTTAAGACATCAGGAGACACGGGAAAGACAGAAACATAAAAGAGAAACATGAATTTGGTCAAACAAGTCGTACAAGTTTCACATGCTCCCCCACTCTTTATATCTCATCAATTCCCTTTCCTTTTTTTTTTTCTAAAGAAAGAATAGAAAGAAAACCCATCTTCAAACCTTATTTTGTAAATTGAAATAAAAATTCGAATTGGCTTCTCTCAGTTCCCATAGGTGAGAGAGGAGAAGAACAAGAAACTGAAGCCATTGAAACACTGGAGAGCACGTGCGTGGAAGGCTCGTGAGTTTCGTAGAATATAACGTCACTGATACTCGTTGTGAAGTAAAACACGCGTGTGGGAAACCTCCACGCACGACATGAGCAGTTTTCAAGAAAATAAATGGACTTTTTATTTAAAAAAAAGGAAATAAAAATTGAGAAATAGACAGTGAAGATGGTTGGAGTGGCTTAGAGGATAACAGGGAATCAAACCCCTTGTTAAAGAAAAGCCTGATGGCGAAATGAGCACCCTTCAGTGTCGGCGCTCCTTACTGGCCCTCTACAACATTGTTTTTGTATTGTTCTTGTTTCTTTCTTCTTCTTCTGGGACCGTTTCTCTCAGTAAAAGCTTGCTTTTTGCCCAGATGAGCGTCCCAACACACTTTCAAAGCAACCTTCTAAGCATCTCTAAGCTCTACAATCTAATTTTCAAACAAACAGAAAAAAAAAAGAAGAAGCTTTTTGAGGCGTTTTTGGAGTTTGAAAGGTGAGGTGAGAGAGAGAGCTCAAAAGAATATCAACCCAAGCTCTGTTTCCAGTTGAATCTCTGAACAAAACTTACAATGAAACAAAGGAAATTAAATAAGAAGTCCTCATAGCCATGAAAGACTTTTTTGAAAAGTAAAAGAAAAAAAAAAAGCATTGACAAACGTTGAAATGGAAAGTCTCGTCGACGGTAAATGACCAAAAGCCCCAATTTCAGACAACGTAAATCACAAGCGTGCATTCAAGTTCAAGCAACGAAAAAAATACTAACCAGATAACCTCGAAAAGCGGACTGTATCTTAACAGCCGCCATTTCCTGTGGGAGGCGTCGGTTGCCCCCACCGGCGGCGCCAACAACAACACCACCACCACCACTTGTCAGCCTAACCACCTCAGCTGCCGCATGCGCTGCCGCCAGAGCTGCTTCAGCTACCGCAGCAGTGGCGGCTGCCACTGCTATGGCGTGCTTGTTGGCATCCAATGTGTCCTTGCATGGACCAGAAAGAGCATCAAGATGAGAGCTTGAAGAAGTGGGATGCGAAGATCTGGTAAAGCTCCAACGCCTCCTGTCTTTATCGGAGCGGGGTTGAGCTGGCTTTTTGGAGCCAAAGAGTCGCCGGAAAAGGCCCATGGTTCATTGCCTGTAAACTACACGTCCGCTTGAAGGCATGGCTAATGGGAATATAAACAATTTTTCTCTAGGGACGAAAAGAACTAGTGAATAGAAAGGAAAACCAGTGAGGGAAGAGATGGGGGAGACTTGGATTTTGTAGCCAAATGAAACGAACCACAACTCACAACACTCAAACCATACGCGTTTCTAAGATATCTGTACAACACGCGCATCGATTCCTTCGCCGCTGAACGTTGTAAATGAATATTTATGTACTTTTAATTTTCTATTATATAGTATTATGTAAAAAAAATAATATAATGCTCATATTATTTTTATATTATAATTATATTTAAAATATTATATATTAAATAATATATTAATTTTTTTATATATTTTAATAATTTTTAATTTTATATTTAAAATTTTCATATATAATTACATTATATCTGAAATGGTATAAACAAATTTTATTTATTTATTTATTTTAAAAAAATAGAATTTGGAATTATTTTGAACGAAAAATATATAGACTTATTATTATTAAATTAAATGATTAAATATTATAATTTATAAATACTTATTATTAACTTTATAATTTATAAAGGTTGTTGTAACTTGTAAATTTTACTCAGTTTAAATACCGGCAATTTCAGCTATATTGAACACTATCACATTCATTTATTTATTTATTTATTATTTTCCAAAATCCAAAACGAGGATTAAATTTTATCATGTAAAGTTATCATTTTTTATACTATAATAACCATTTTTTGTAAAAATTCATATTGTTAGAAGGGTATTAAAATAAATAAATAAAACCTATATTGTTTGATGATTTTTCCCTTTAAATAAAAATAAATAAAACTTATAAAACAAGAAAAATAAACTTTTATAAAAATTTATTAATGATAGATAAAATAAATTTTCATAAAGCTTTTAGATTGGAATTTATTTATGGGAAAAATACTTGTTTCTTGTTTTAAAGGAAATTAAAAAAAAAAAAACACAGAAGAAAAGGCATTTTTCTTTGTCATCGTCCTTTCCTTGTTTTTGGCGAGCATTAGCCATATTTTGAATTCAAAGCTTAGAAGAAAGCAACGCAAATAGGAAAAGTAAAACTCGAAATTTAAAATTAGATAAACGTTACTATAACCGATTAATTGCAAAATGTGACAAGACATTTTGACACAAAATACATTTAAATATATATATTATTGTCAAATTATATTGGTAAAAAAATTTTAATTTTATAAGTGAAATAAAAATTATCGTCTGATTTTATTATATATTTAAATAAAAAATAAATAATATATGTAATTATTTTTTAAATTTATTTATGATGTTAAAAAATTTTATTATCAATTTACGTGATGATAATTCAAAAAAACTAGAAGGAGATAAATTAAAACAAACTTTATTTGTTAGATTTATTTAATGGATCTCTTTATATGTCATTTAAAAATAATTTAATAAAAAATATTAATTAAGTTATTAAAGTGATATTAAAAAATAATTAATAATTTTTTAATTTAATAAAAATAATTTTTTAATTAATTATTATATATACTGATTAAATAAACTCGTATCTATAATTATTTTTAAAAAATTTTACATTTAAAATATTAATTTGAATTTAAATATCCTTAGCGACTAATTAAGATTTCCCTTATTTATTATCTTGTCAACGATTAGCATGATCATAAGCTGGAGGCCAAACGCCCAAATGTCACTATTCACTTAAGTTGTCAGGTCGTTGGCGAGTAGGACCTACGCATTTTAATACGGGCGCGCGCACACACACACACTATTTTGGTTAATTACCCCGATCAATACGCAGTCTACTTGAATTCTTACACGTCTAATCGATGTCGGATTTGGAAACATGAATGTTCAAAATTCAACGTCGATAGGTATATAAAAGAGATATCCATCATCCATTAGATCCCTAAAATCGATTAAAAAAATTTAAAATATATATATAAATATAAAATAATTTTTTATTTTTAATTAAAAAATATCTTTAAATTTTTTTATATTTAAAAATATTTTTTCATATTTTTACAAAAAAAATTTTAAATATTATAATTTTAATAAAACCTCAATCTTTTTGGAATTAAAGTTGATTTTAAATAATTACAACAGCCCAAGATACATAAAGTTGCTAAGTGACCGTCCTTTTTGATTGGACAAAGATTATTGTCCTTGACGGAATGATTTATAATTATATTATATTTATATAAAATTTAATATATTAATAATTTAAATTATATAAATTTTTAAATATAAATTTTATTTTATATTATTTATTAATATAAATAAAAGAAATTAAAGTTTAAAAATTAAATAATAAAATAATATAAAACTTTAAAGAGATTTTTATGTGGTTAATTTTATTTTTTTCCTCAATTCAGTTAAAATTTACTGTATCATTAACTTCAATTATAGATTATATATTTAAATCAATTTGATTGATCAAATCTTTTATGATTTTTCAACATTGATTAAGAGTATCATATTACAATTTTCTTTTCTTGTGTTCTTACAAACCACGCTTGGACTATGGTTGCGTTTTCTTTGAAATCTTGTCCCAATACTTTATTGAACCTTTGTGCAATGGTATCGTAGTTTGTATTGGTCAAATTGTAGTTGGAGAAGTGGACACATGTTTTTCTTTTTTTTCAAATCCTAAATTTATGGGCGTAACATGAAATTGTTATTAAATATTTAAAATTTAAATATTATTAAAAAATAAAAATATTCACAAGTTAAATATAATGTAAACAATATTAAATTATTTGTTCAAGTTTAAATTTAATCTTGTTAGTCTAAATTATCCACGTTTATTATACATAATTAATAAAAAATTAAAAATATTTTTATATTATTATTAATATTTTTTATAATTATATTTAAATAAAAATATTTTTTAATTATTAAATATTAATTCAAACTGAGTTGATATGACTCGTATATCCAAAAACTCAATTCTCACTGAACCCATCGGATTGAATTGGTAATTTAACCCCTGGCGGAGTCTACTACGAAGTAGAAATTTCCGATTATAGTTAATCTGATTAGAAACTTTTTGAAAGGAAGAAAACAAAGGGTTTTCAAAAACATGGACCGCTAGAACTTACAAATGGTTTTGGGGCTTTGAGCCCATTTTGTTTAACGTAATTATTTTATGCATGGGGAGGCCCTGAGGCCTGAGTTCAACCCTTATCTACTGTTCATGACCGATGGGCTATCGCTGTTTTTTTTCCCCTCATTGTTTCGTACTGATCGAATAATATTATACACAACACGTGACTTAAAAATAATCAAATATAATATATTAAAAAAATAAATATGATATTAATATTTTAAAATTTATATAATAAAAATTAATAACACATTAAAATTTCTATAAATTTTTAGTGCATAATTTATTAAGATAATATTTAATAAAATAAATATATAGTTGGCATTTAACTGTAATTAATTAAAGGTAAAATGTTAAATATAAATTAAAAAAATGTTAACTATCAATGCTTGTGAACTTCTCGAAATCCACCCTATAAATTTAAATTTTGCCACCAAAAGAAAAATTAAGGAGAAAAAAAATGCGCATGTGTAAATTTATAGAAGCTAAGGGTAATAAATGATATTTGGAGAAAAGTCGGGGGCATTTGTTAATTACATTCAACGGTTTTTT
>JBBYHO010000022.1:4309456-4360069 GCA_038382025.1 Adansonia gregorii | reverse complement strand
GCAATTCCTAATTAATTATGCAAATATTCTTCTATTATGATGGAAAATTCAAATTTAAATTTATAAATTGTCATTATGTATTCTTTTAAGAAAAAATAAAATTAAGTTTTTGCTAGCTTTTAATAACAAGTTACATGTGTACATTTATGTTTTAATTTTCACTTAAGATATATTTTTTTAAGAGTTTATGTCATAAAATGAAAATTACTCTTCTATATGAATTTTTTATTTAATTTTGTTTTCAAAATCAAAGTTATATTTCTTTATTTGTTAATGTTAGAAACTGTTAATTGTTTTAAGATTGGATAACTATTAGCTGCTTGTTTTAAATTTCAAATAATTAGTGTCTTAATTGTAGGAATATGTATTAGCTATAGAGAGAGAATAAATCCTTGGAATTATGGAATTAGTCCTAAAAATATGAGATTGTATTTTATTAGATTTATTTTCTTTTCACAACAAGGAATAATCTATTTAATACATTGATATATAGAAGTGTTTACAAAGTAATAAAGAATATATAGTGAAGTTTTTCCTCAATTCTGACATAGTATCAAAGCCGTTCGGTTTCCTCTAGAAAACCATTTTTGTTTGGCCTGCATCACCATTTTCTCTTAAGCCTTTCTTTCGCCCTAATAGTCATATCTTTTTTGCAATTTCCTAATCTTTCCTCCTACTATATCTCTACTTAAATCGTGAATACAAAATACCTATTGAGGAAACTAAACTCAACTTATCATTTGGTGATCTCCAAAATATCCAATCAAGATATAGGCTGAATGGAAAGAATTACCTCAAATGATCTCGATTTGTTTAGACCTATTTAAAAAGAAGGAAAAAGTTGAGCCATTTGCTAGGTATCGATCTTGAGAGATATGATTCGAGATTTGGTGCGTGGGATGAAGCAGACTCTATGATTCTACCTTGGTTATAGAACTTAATGACCCCTGAGGTTAGTGATAGCTATATGTTTTTATCCACAACCAAAAAAATGTACGATGTAGTAAGACAAACTTACTTAAAGACTCAGGATGCTACATATGTTTATGAAATCAAGGTTCGAGCTAATGACATGAAACAAGGCACTAAATCAGTGACAGAATATGTCAATTTTCTCCAAAGTTTATGGTAGGAACTTAACCATTGTTGGTGCATTAAGACTAGATGTCTAGGTGATGTTGCTATTTTGAAAAGTTTTCTTGAGAAAGAATAGGTCTATGACTTCCATGTGGGGCTAAATGTTAAGCTTAATCGAGATAGGGTGCACATTTTTGGCAAAAAAAAAGTTTAAACACTTAATGAAACTAATTTTTGATTCGAGCTGAAGAAAGCCATAGGGGCAGTTATGCTAGAAAACTAAGTGGAGGAAAAATCTGCTATGATGACAAAAGGCTAGAATCTCACAAAGCAAGGAGGTGGGAAGGCAAAATTCTTAAGGCAAGGGTCATAAGGAAAAGATAACAAAGATTCTTTTTGGTGTACCTACTATAAGAAATCAAGGCATTCCAAGGAGAAATGCTGGAAACTAAATGGAAAATATAGTACTTTAAGCCAGGACTAAGGGTATACAGGAAGATAAAGAATAGATTAAGATCAGGCTCACCTGACCACAACGAACTTGGAGACAATTATTAGAAAAGAAGAATTTAGTTTATAAGAGATCAACAGACTCAAAAATTGCTAGAATCCTTAGGTAAGTTAATATCTAGTAGTGCATGTTTCCTAGCTTTTTTAGGTAAGTCTGTTATTTCTCATAGCTTGAATGCCTCACATAGGAACATTACAGATGTTTGGATCATTAATTTAGGAGCTATATGCCATATGACCCACTCATTTTTACAATTTAAAACAAACCTTTTGTCCCAGCAATAGGAAAATCCTAGTAGCAAATGGTTCATTTACTACCATAGTAAGACTAGGAGACATCCCCATATCACTATTAATAATGTACTTCTTATTCCTAAGCTATCCATTAACCTAGTATCCATTCAAAAGTTAACTCATGACCTAAACTATGCTATCATTTTTTATCCAACTCATTGAGAATTTTAGGACTAGAACACAGGGAAGATGATTGAACGTGCTAAAGAAAAGGCTAGACTATACTATCTTAAGAGATTGAATCAGTTAAATAGTGCCTAAAATGGTCTGTCTCTATCATTTTTGTCTACTATCAATAAAGAATATGTTTTGCTAGGATGGGCACAAAAGGGAAAAAAATAAAAGAGGACAAGCCATTAAAACTCCATGTGCTAGATTAGTATGACTTATTGAGAAAATCTCATAGAACAACGAACTAAATAAAAAAAAGAGAGAGAGAGGTAGTTGTTTCATTCGTTAACCTAAAACTAGGCACCGCTCCATAATCTGAAGCACAAAGAAGGATCATATAAGCTTGGTTAGCTAGAAGTTAGGGAACGAGGCCTGGGTCGCTTACCGTATGAGCACCCGATAGAAAGAAGTCGAGTGAACACTAGCAAAAGACTAAAAAATTGGGATTTGAGGGGGGTGCAAAGAGATAAATCTTGAGCTACTAACAAGTCCTATAAAGAAAAAGTAAAAACAAGAGGGGTCGGTAGTTAACTGCGCAACAACCAATCCAACTAAGGGGAATCAATCAATCCCAGATAAAGTCCATGTGGCCTCAATAATCAGATGAAGATAGTATTCTATCATGCGCACCAAGGGATTAGGTTCTTTTTCTATATACACAACCTTTAACATATAGCTAAGATTCATTCTTGTATACGAAGTGAGGCAGGCCATTTAGCTAAGCTTTTTGAAGGGGAAGGATAGTGATCTAATTAGTGAATATTTAACCAAATCGAGTCAGGCATAGAATCATGCTGCTAGATCATTTCAATCATTAGTTTTACCTAAGATAAATTAAATTCTTTTTTTTGGTTAGTGTTAATTGAGCTGTAGATTTTGAGTGAGCTTACTGATTGATTCAAAGCTCCCATGAGACCTTGTTGGCATGCCTACCAAATGGTGAGAATGTCACAAAAGACCCTTCAGAATTTTAACTCCCTGATTGAAAAGACTTGGTTTGCATGCTTGATCTTCATCTGCCCTATATCTTATCTCTTAATCATCAGTGGTTTTCATTATGTTATGCTAGGATTCGCTTTGTCCAGGAAAGATAAGAGTAATGTAATCCGATTTTTCCCTTCTTGGTTATTCCATTCCTTAGGCCTAACTTGCTTGCTTAACTACAAGCTAGAGAAATAATACTCCATTCGAGCAAAAACCCTACCTGCCAAAAGATTCATTGATTTGATTGAACCTATTATGTGTGCCAGAGGTAGAAGTTTTGTATAAATGTATCACGATGCTATTAAGTATTTTGATTTAAGTTCTTTTCATTCTAAGAGGTGGAATAGAATAACTTGATTGAAGCGTAATGATCATACGCTCGTAATGCATTGTATGTCTCACAATAGGTCCCATTCTTTTACCTTTTTGGGGGAATCGATGACTATTCATAGTTATCACCTTGACACCAAAGAATAGTTCAACCTAATGCTTTATTTCTATACTAGTTGATCCTAATTTGACATTAGAATTGTATTGATTTTTCATTATAGATTTGGTCATCCTTTCTTCAAAGTCCTAAAAATTATGTTTCCTAGTTTGTTTGAAAAGTCAAATCCTAAAAATTTACATTGTGATATATGTGAATATGCAAAACATAAACGAACTTATTCCTTATTAGTAATAAAAAGTGTTCAGTGCTGTTTTACCTAATCTATACTAATATATAAGGCCCTTCCACCATTTCTAATATGATAGGCTCAAGAGTTCTGATAATGCTAAAGATTATTTTAATCAAACTTTATCTTTTTATTTTAAAAAGAGGGTACAATATATGAATCCTTATTTATCAATACCCCACAACAAAATGAGGTTGCTAAAAGAAAATTGGTCATTTGTTAGCTACCAGAAAAGCTCTCTTGTTTTAACATAATGCTGTTAAGATTCTTTAAGGAGAAGCAATCCTAATAACTACTCACTTTATAAATAGATTACCCTTTAATTCCTTAGAGTTTGAAACACCAATGAAAGTATTCTCCCAATTTTATCCAGACTTGAGTATCTCTAATGGTTTTACCCTGAGGGAATTTGGTTGCACTGTTTTTGCCTATATTCATAAAAACAATAAAGGAAAATTAGATCCTAAAGCTATTAAATGCATATTTGTGGGATATTTTTCAAACTAAAAAGGTTACAATAAAGATAAGAACGATCATTTTTTGTTGCTTTTACCTATTGAGTCACTTCATATTACTCAAAACAGGATCAAGTCTTACTCGATTTAAAATCAGTTCGATTCATATCTAACTTAAATCAGTTTAAATCACTATCTACTACATAAAATCAATTTAAGTCTCATCCTACCTAAAGTCAAACTTAGACACCATCTTTACCCATACAAAAAACCAATCCTATTTATGACACTTAGAGATATGAGCAAATGTACTTAAGAAGTAAGCTCCAATTCCTATGCCAATACACATCTAAGATTCTTCTCTAAATTCTGACTAAGAAGTAACTACTATGACTGAACCTAATTCTTAATTTAGGAATGTTTTATCTGAAAATGAAAGTAGCGATCATGACTTGCCTATAGCAATTAGGAAAAAACTGAGAGAGTGCACTAAATATCCCCTGTACCTATTATTCCACATGGTATCCTGTGACAAAATTTTCACTATCTTATAAATCCTTCCTCTTGAGTCTAAACATTATAGCTATTCCTAGAAACTTATCCGAGGCATTATCCCAAAAGGCATAGAGGAATTATATGAGTAAAAAAACAGATGCCTTGGAAAAATAAAACATGAAAAATCATGGAATTACCAAAAAGAAAAAATCAGTGGCTATAATTAGGTGTTCTTAGTATAATATAAAACTAATGAAAGACTTAAAAGGTACAAGGCAAGGTTAGTAGCCAAGGGGTACACTCAAATTTATGGGGCGGATTATCAGGAAACTTTTGCTCTGATAGCAAAAATGAGTGCAAATTCAAGTATTATTGTCATCGGCAGTAAACTTAAATTGGGATCTTCAGCAATATGACATGAAAAATGCATTTCTTCACGAGAACTTGAAAGAAAAAATTTATATGGAAATTTCACCTGGTTTTGAAGAGAGTCCAGGAATTAACAAAGTTTGGAAACTACAAAAGGCATTAATGGTTTGAAACAATCTCCGAGGGCCTAGCTTGGGAGGTTTGCAAAGGTAATGCTAGTTACTAGATATAAGCAAAGTTAAAGAGCCCATATATTGTTCATTAAGCACTCAAAGACAAGGGGAGCCATAACTCTATTAGTGTAGATAGACGATATAATTATGATTGGAGATAATGCAAGTAAACAAGAAGTGCTTAATGTTAGTGTAAGCACTGTAAGCTAATTGTTGTGGCTTATAAGGCATTAGCATTTAATGATTTTATGTAATCAAACATTATATTTTATTAATTTTATAGAGGTATTTTTTTATCCATAAGAATTCATTTAATAATTATTATAAATATCTTATGTAGATAAAGCCTATGAAATATATTGGCTTTACTAAGGAATTATAAAAAGTTATAATTGTGAGATCCTTATGCATTAAAGCTGTGTTTATAAAATTATTCGTGGTGATTGTATTGCCAAAACGTGGTATTGACAATGCACAAAAACTAGCATATGTAAGCCTTTATGCATGTGATGCATACAATTAATCTCATAAGCTGAAGTATACAAATACATGGGGACATCATATGGGAGCCTGTTATCGTAACACGTTCACTGAACATGACTTGCTATGAGAGTTGCGTTTGGTATTTCACTCAAATGTCTATGGCAATACTCTCATATGTCAGTCGTGTAAATGATCCTTAAATCTGTGACACTATGTCATCTCATATAAGGAGTGTCATGCTTTGATTCCATCACAAACAAGTTCATAATAGATGGATGCTTATGGCAGGGTGGCTTTGGGTATGGCATGAATCATATGGTAGGTGAATAAGTGGTCTGAGAGGATTCATCACCCCTAAATGATTTAAGAGGACATATTTCACATGTACCTGGCCCGCGTTAACTCAAAGTCTTTGGCCAAGGTAATGTTGATTATGGAGTTAATACATAGAGGTTGTATACTAATATGGAATGGGCTTAGAGTAGATACTAAACCATACTCTTGCTAATTTCAGATATATGATGAAAGGATAATTATTACACTAAGACACTGAACACTGAAGGGCTTATCGAAACCATATTGACACTCCTTGCATGTTGGGTGGCCATGATGCATTGCTAGATACCAATCTTGGTTTATAAATATAATTAGTCTTAAATGGGCATTTTATATTTCTTAATAACATGATAGGGGCCTAATAGGTCAAACACATAAGGGTGATTAGTTGAAATTAAAATGAAATTAGGCTAATATATCTAATACAAGTAAAGATTACTTAGACCAAATTTGAATAAGTTTGCATAAGCTAAAGGCAAAATTATAGTTTTTTTAGCAATGAAAATTTTAAACCCTAGATATATTAATTCATGTTTGTTGTCCCATATACCATAAGGAGGGCTTGAAATATCGGCCAACAAGACTTAAAAAAGTTGGTTTACATTTTTGCCCAAAAACTTAAAGGGCATTTTGCAATCTTAGAGTTCTTGGAGAATATTTGTTTTCTTTATCTTGTTTTGATTGTTGAATCAAGGTCTTCTAGGTGCAAGAGAAGGTTATTGAAACCTAAGCTACTAGCACGGCTCCCAGCAACAAAGTTTTTTCCTTATTAAAAGTTTTTCGAATGGATAAATGTTAAAGGCTGGACGCTTGAACACCTTTGGTTTACGACAATCGGGCTCTACATACATTTTCTTGGGTCTTGGAATTGCTAAAAAACTTCTTAAGATTAAGGTATGTTCAGATCTTGATTTGTTCTTTAGGTAATTATTTTAAAGATTAATCAAAAATCATGAAAGATGATCCAATTTAGGAAGTCTCGACTTTATCTTTTTGTTTTGTTTCATAACGATCTTAATTATTTTAATTATAAATTTCCATAATATGATTAGTTGCTGTCCGAAGACTTTCTACACTCAAGTAGTGTCTAAACAAAGAGTTTAAGATAAAACAACTAGACAGACTAAAATATTTGTTAGGAATTGAAGTGGCTCACTTAAAACAAGGCATCTTTATCTCACAACAAATATATGTTACGGACCTATTAAAAGAAATAGGTAAGTTGGCATGCAAACCAGTAGACACTCTAACGATCAAAAGCAAAAAGCTAGAGAGGCAGTAGATAATCCTATGGTTGACAGGGAGATATACCAAAGATTAGTAGGTAGGCTCATCTATCTCTCATATAATAGACCTGATATGGCTTATTTTATGTGTGGTTAGCTAGTTTATGCATAACCTAAAGGATATGCACCTACAAGCTGTCTACAAAATCTTATGCTATTTAAAGGCAAATCTAGGAAAGGAGATTTTGTTTTGAAGGAATGGGGGGTAGTATTGGAGGCCTATATAAATGTAGACTAACAAGGTTATTCATAGATAAAAGATCCACATTAGGGTATTGTACTTTCCTTGGATGAAATCTATTTTCGTGGAGAAGCAATAAACAAAATGTAATGGTAAGATCAAGTCCAGAAGCAGAGTTTCATGTAATGGCACAAGGAATATGTGAACTGCTATGTCTAAGAATATCACTTAATGACCTAAAAATTAAAAGGAATGAGCTTACGAGGTTGTACTGTGAGAACAAATCAGCTATAACAAATCAGCTATAAATATTGCCCAGAGTCTTGTACAACATGATAAAGACCAAACACATAGAGATACACTAGCATTACATAAAGGAGAAAATTGAAAATGGCCTAATTTGCACACCTTATATATCTATTGAGAATCAACTAGCAAATGTGTTTATCAAGGGTCTGAATACTACAAGTTTTTAGAAGAATATTTCTAAGCTAGGAATGAAAGATATATATCTCCTAGCTTGAGAGGGAGTGTTAGAAAATTGTTATTTTTTAAGATTAGATAACTATTAGCTATTTATTTTAAAGTTTAGATTAGGTAAGAAGTGCCTTAATTGTAGGAAGTCAATTGTGTATATATATTAGCTGTAGATAGAGAATAAATCCCTAAAATTATGAAATAAGTTCTGAAAATATGAAATTGTATTCTATCAGATTTATTTTCTTTTTACACTAGCAAATAATTTATGTGATACACTTTATATAGAGATATTTACAAAACTATGAAGAATACATGTGAAGTTTTACCTTCAATTTTGACGGTTAATATTATCGATGATGGTTTGATCTTTAAAAAAAAAAATTTCCAAAACAGTATATTATTACTTCAAAACTTGTACAATCTTATTTGGATTTATATATGATTATTTATAGATTATTTTTGTGATTTTTCTACTAAACTATAAGTAAACTAAAATCATTTTTATTTATCCACGTATTTATTGGTTGACAAATAAAAGTGGCCACAGCTAATTTTGCATTTATATCTTTTTATGATTAAGCAAATAAAACTTTGTTGCCTTCCACGCTAAGAGTTAATGAGTGAGAAACACTGTTTATAGGTTTGGCTGCAACATTTTTCTCTTCTATGTGTATGGATTTATTCGAAAATATATTTGATTGTTTAAAATAAATATTAAAAAATATTTATAATTAAAATTAAATAAAAAATTTATTATTTAAATAATAATTTTATTTAATTTAAATTATAAAATATTTTATTTAAACTCGATTTGAATTTACCAACCTAGACAAATTGAAGCCTATGAGCAAGTCCAGTGACAAAAATGAAGGTCATATGGAACCAATTCCCTAATGATTTTTACTTGCGACTTTGCTTGATGGGCAGCGAAACAATTGGTTTATTATAGTTAATACTTAAATAACAATGAATTTTTATACAAATTTAGATCCCATTTTTTTTTTCCTTTCTTGGACCATTAAAAATCATCGAATTCTTTTTAGAGATTTTTTTTTTATAGTTCCTATTGATTTTAGGTAAAAATATTATTATTTGTTAAAATTGAAAATTTTAGCTTTAGAATTTAGGGTTGATTAATTTATTTTTTTAAAATTAAAATAAGTTTTATAGTATTTCTGTCATTGTATTTTTTTCCCAAAAAAAATAATATCAAGAAATTGTGAAATCATAACTTTTGGTTTGACAATTCCATTAGTTCTATAAATTTTCAGTGAAATAATTGATGAATAACATAAATTATTTTTGAAAATAAATATAAATAAATTTAAAATTATGTAATTTAATATAAAATTATCATGGACAAATAAACTTTTTAACCTAATTGTAAAAATATATATATATTTTACATTTGTTTTGATTAATGTACTAATAAAAATTTTAACATTAAAATTTACATTTTAGATAAACTTTAAGGAAGATAGAATCTGGATAATTGATTAGTGTGTTAATATTTTAACTTAAAAGATAATATTTATAATTACATGATTACATGTAATAAATCAATCAAAACATATATTAAAAATATAATAATTAGTGAATAGCGAGGGTAAAAAAAACTAATTGAAAATACGGAAACACGATATCATGCTAGCAAAAAGTCAGGCCCACCACGTGTCACCATCTCCGTTCACTGAGAGTGAAGAGAGGTAGTCCCAGCCGTCGGCTCATTCTCCCCCACAAATAAATACTTCTCTTTTTTTGGGGCCCTCTGTTTCTTTTATGTTCGCAAAGAAGGTGATGGCGGCTTTTTTAGGGTTTGTTCCTTTATCCCTTTCCCCTTGTCTATTTAATTTTTCATTTTTAATTACATAAAATCTCTGTTCCGAAATTTTCCGAAGTCCCACTCTTTCTTATCTGTTTGTCACAGTATGATAGACAGGAACTGAAAACAGGCTGAAATTCAAAACCCAGTCAGCTCTTTTTCCTGGCTGGAAATTGAGACTCTTTTACAAGAAAATTATTTTGATGAATCTTTCGTTTTTTAGGCTAATGATGTTGATATTTTGTGGGTTCGTTGATAGGTTATAATCCTTTTGTTGCTGTGCTAGAGAATGAAGTGCAACCGAAACCAAACCATAGAAGAGATCGATGAGAGCATATGCAACAACACCGCCAGCATCGTCAATGGAGAACAACAACAAAGCAATAACACTACCCCGAGTTTCTCACCTTCAGAGGCAACCGTAATGGATCCAAACCAACCCATGAAAGAAGAAGACTTGACAGACACGGAGCCACGAGAATTTACCAACCCAACCCTCGTTCATCGCCTCGGTCAAGTCCTGCCTGATGCCAAAACCGACCGCTCTTTCGTTCCAAAACGCCCTCCAAAAGACCGTCATACAAAAGTTGAAGGCCGTGGCCGTAGGATTCGCATGCCTGCCACTTGTGCGGCCAGGATTTTTCAGCTGACCAAAGAGCTGGGTCATAAGTCCGATGGTGAAACGATCAGGTGGTTGTTGGAACAAGCGGAACCGGCTATTATTGAAGCTACAGGCACAGGCACGGTCCCTGCTATTGCTGTTTCTGTCAATGGCACTCTCAAGATACCAACTACCTCAGTGAAACAAGATGCTGACTTGCCAAAAAAACGCAGGAAAAGACCGTCAAATAGTGAGTTCATTGATGTTAGTGAGCATGAAAGTTCAGTTTCTTCAGGATTAGCACCAATTGCTCCATCGACTTATAGCTGTGTCAATGTGAACTCACAAGGGTTGCTTCCTTTATGGCGTATGGGTACTTTTGGTGTACTTCCTGCTGCTACTGCAGGTTGCACGCCTGGTTCAAAGCAAGCACAGTTGTGGACGATTCCAGCAACTGCAACACCCTTTTTCAACGTTACAGGTCGACCAATATCTAGCTTCGTGTCTGCTATGCAGCCAGAGGAGCAGGGATCCAGTGTTGGCTCGACCGGGTCAAGTGTGGTACCCAGTTCCAGTTCCAGTGCTAAAAGTGTTGCTGCTGGGATTAGCGGTAGTGGTGATGGTAATAATACTTACAGCAATAGTACGACGCAGATGCTTAGGGAATTTTCTTTGCAGATTCTTGATAAGAGAGAGCTTCAGTTCTTTGGTCGTCCTGCAAATCACCAAACGCCGAGTTCAAAGCCCTAAGACAATAACAAGGTTAAGTTTCTTCATTTTAAAGTACAGAGTTAGAGGCTTTAGGGCTTTAGGGTGCTTTCATCTTGGGGGTTTTATTTTGTCATTTGTAGGACAAATGAAAAATTGCAAAGCACATGGTTTTCATTAATACAAAGTAGGATGGCAATTGATAATAAAAATTAGATATATGATATTGTTGTTTTATTTGAATATTATATATTCGAATGTTAAATTTAGCACATGTTAATATTACGTTATTTAAATTTGTTTTAATGTTAATTTGTATAGTATTTAAATATTTGAATTATTATTTGATTTTATATAATTTAAATATATTCTAGTTGTAAATAAATAATAAATAAATAATAAACAGATTTGAGAATAAGCTAAACTAATTTAAAATTGAATTCCAATTTGTTGCAATCCTTAATTAGAAGGGCTTTGGTCGATTTTGCTTTGATGCTGTAGCATTAGCTTAGAAAAAATCCTTGGGATTTCAATTTGGTGGGTCTTTGTTCATTTCATCCGTCATCACCCGAAATCCACAACATCACAAAAACAAAAAAAAAATTCCAATTCAAGCTTCTTTCCAAAATCCAAAAGCCAATCTGAATGGAGTCGGTTACGGTTTAATGTTTGCTCGGTTTAAAACATAAATTTCAAATTTATTTAAATTCGTTAATATGTTTAAATGAGTTGTATAAATCACTTTATTTTATACATATTATACTTTCTGTTTATTTTTTAAATAATCATTAATAATTTAATATATATTTTTAATATTTATATTATAATAATATATATTTATTATATATATAAATTATATCATATATATATATAAAAGTAACATATAATATATTATATATTAAAAAATCAGTTACGCTGTATTAAAATCTGATGTTGAATATTAGAGTAAAAATTTGATATATTTTTTAAACATATTATAATTTTTGTTTAATTATTTTTTAAGTTTAATATTATTTCAATACCTTTTAAATATTTATTGAACTTGAGATAAATAATCCGATCGATCGATTGATTGGTCTAATCTTTAAGCTTAAAAAAACAAAAATCTTAAAAGGTTATGTTTCATGTATTATATGTTTATATTTCTTTTAAAACTTTCATGTATCTATTTCACATCTACAATTATTATAATATAATTAATTAATCATAATTTTAAATTATATAAAATTTATAAAAATATAAAATATAATTTATAATTTAAAATGATAAATTTTTATATAATTTTATATTATCATTAAATAATTATAAAATTATAAAAAAATTGTAAATAAAATGATATCTTAATGATCCAAATATCAAAGAAAAATTTTTTTTTTCTCTTACCACACGAAGCAAGGCGGTCGAGAAGATGGCATTAATAAGCAAAAGAGAATGTAAGAAATGTTAAAATAAAAATTATAAAATATTAAAAATATAATCTTTAATTAATAAATTCATTTTAATATATCATTTGTAAATAAATTAAACTATAACAAAAGGATTTATAAGACGATGATGATGATATTATGAGTCATTTTGGAACGAAAAACTTTTCTGATTTGTAGCCCAGATGGCGGGGTCACGTGATATTTCGGATATGTCACGATGAAGATGGGTCCCATCTTTTCGGGTGGCGTGGGGTTCTTTTTAAAATGGTGGATCAACAAAAAAAAAGGCCACACAATTTGTCACGTGATGGAGGCACGTACACCTAGGGATGCGGATCTTTTTGGTTAGGTTAGAGACTTGGGCCTGTGCTACATATGGTCCCTTCCCTTCCCTCCCACCCTCCCTCCCTACCCTAACCCTAACTTTTTAGGTCTGATAATTCCGCAGACCAGACTCTTCAGTTCTGACACGTGTGTTCTCCTAAGTTGTTCCATGGGGACCAGCAGTTTGCAGTGCGTGACATGTGGCTGTCTGTGGAGTCTCGATTCTATCGTCTCAACAGTATAGCCACAGTCCTAAAGTAACGGAGACTAAGATTTATCCGATATAATTCAAAATTATTATTTATACATATAAAATTTAATCATTAATTATAAAAATTATATATTAAAATAATATATTTAAAATTAAAGTATAAAAATTCGAGATAATAAAATTATTTTATCCTTAAAAATAGTAAAAATTATAAAATTTTAATTTTTTATATTTTAAATTATGCTTTTAAAAGTAAAAATTAATATTTTTATTTATTTAACATAAAAATGACAATGGAATTGGAGCAAGGAAAGTTTGAGAATTACTTTATATACTCTGGTTTCATTTTTGCATGATTGTTAAAAACTTGTTGCTTTTATGAAAGTAAAATACAATTTATTTTCATAACTTTCTCCACAATATTCACGTCACCTATTTTATAAATTATTTTAAATTTGATATTATAACAATATATTTTTATAAATTTATAAATATAATTTTAATATATATATTAAAGGTATATATTTATAAGATATCAATATATATGATTTTAAATTATTATCTAATATATATTAAAAATATAAAATATTTTAAGAGATAAAATAAAAAATTAAAAAAAGTGAGTGAAACAAAATAAATATTTATAAAAAAATGTCTTACTCCATCCCCAAATAAATAAATATTTAAAGCGTAATAAATTTTTAAATAAAAAATTATTTCACCAATAATATTAAATTCAGTATAAATACTTATTTCGAAGGGAGACTCTTCTCTCCCGTTAAAACTGTACGAAAGAATGTTCAAGTTATTCGTCTCTTCATCAATTTAAAATCCAAAATTCTAATTGTCCTTTGGCTCACTTAATGGCTACACTTTGGAAGGTTTATTGGTCAGTGGGTACATCTCATTTGTCATTGCCATGATGATTTATTTGCTAATTCGTAAGATGGTCCCTCTCGAATCTCAACCCTCCTCTTTCACTATAGGGGGTATTAAAAATTTAGGTAACTTCCGTTTAGTTGTTACTTAGAGTAGCAGTAGTCTGCGATATATGCGGCATTTATTGATCTTGCAAAAACTCGAGAAGTGACCTTTCGTTTACAGTTTAGAGTGAAAAGAACAGCAGTAGGCTAACGAGTTTTAAAGTTGGCTGGTAAAATCGGTTCGAATTTAAAATTTTATTTAAATTAATTTAAAATTAAATTTGATTTGAATAGGATTAATCTAAAAAGTTAAAAGTTTAAATTTTAAAAAATTTAAATTTAAAAATTTTAAATTTAAAAAAATTTGAATAAAAAAATCATATTTGAAAAGCTCAAAATCGAAATGATTTCGAATCTGTAAAGGCCCGAGTCTATTAAGGCCCAACTCATAAGTCGAGATCGGTCCGATCCAAAGCTCATAATACTCAAATTTATAACCCAAAAAACCTAAACTATAATTATAAAATTTTATTTAAAATAAAAATATAAATAAATAAATGATCAAAATTTTTCTTAAATAAAAATATTTAATTTATGAAAAGTATTTATAATTATTGTAAAATTATATTAATAATGTATTATCAAGTAAAGTAATTAATAGTAAATTTTTATATTGGACTATGAAATAAACTTATTTGAAGCATATTAAATTTGAATCAAATTGTTTTTAGTACTTTATTTATGATAATTAATCAAAAAAGTAAAAAAGAACCATTATTATACTTGTTATAACATAATCATGTATAATATATTATTATATTTATTCCACATTTAAAATTTAATTTTAATAAAAAAATTAAATATACAAAAATGATATTATAATTTTTAAATATGATTGAACTTGATGTTTTGTGTAATACAAATAACATTATTGACAAATTTAACTTTAAATCATATTTCTCTTAAGATTTCAAACAAATAAAATATTAAATTTATTTGAGAATAAAAATATTATCTTGTAAATCAAAATAAAAAATTAAATTAAAATAAATAATAAACATTTAAAAAAAATATTTTTTTAGTTCTTAAAATCAAACAAATAAAGTTTCTCGATCTTAAGTACTTTCGCATTACAAGGTGTAAGATAATTTTTTCATTTGTTGATAACTCTAACATGCATACTAAATGTTGACTCCAAAGTAAGTGCAGTAATTAAAATATCAATATATTCTTTGCAATTTATGAAGAACAAGATATCAAAATTATTTTTTCAATAATCAAGAACATCAAAAAAATAAATTCAACTGTATTATATTGATATAAATCTAATTTTATAAATTTTAAATCCCTATAATAAAAAGTAAGTTTATATAATAACAAATATACAAGTAAATTAAAAGTTAATAATTGATTAAATTACTTATTGTAAAAAATAAATAATATTATTATAATTTAATAAAGTAATTTGAATAATTAATTGATATATCTAATGTTAAAGTAAAAAAAAATCAAATATTAAATTATATCAATATTATACAAATTTATATGCTATTAAATTTTGAGAATAAAATGCATATATTATATCTAAATTAGTTATAATTTAATATGATTATATATTTAAAAGATATATAAATATGATTTCAAATTCAAAAATATTTATAACTATTTCAAATTCATTATTAAATAGACATCTAACAAATTTATAAATTTAAAAAATAATCATGAATGCTATATTTAATGAGTTTTATTACATAATTTATGTTATTTTTAAAATCTGAATTTTTAAATGCGGCCTTAGAAAATTATAATAAATATACTAAAAATTTAATAAAACAAACTAAATAAATAATTGGTGGATGTAGTAAACAAAAACCCAATTAACTATTGAGTTAAAAGTAAAAAGTTAAATATATAAATATTTATGAGTTTATTTATAATTTATTTTATTCTAATGATTTTTTTTATAAATGTAACATAATCAATTTTTATATTAACTTTATCTAGTGTTATTTTATACTTATTTTAGCTAACTTATTAAAAAATTCTTATATATTAATTAACTATATGAATAATAAATATTATAAAAACTATCAAAAGTATAACTATATAATGACTGTAAAATAATCAAAGGTATCAAAATATACCAATTATTTTTTATTTTTATTATAGATATATATATATTTAACTTATATATTTAACTTTTATTTGAACTTAAAGGATATTATGCTAAAAATTATAGATAATATTAAATGCAATATATTAATACTCAATATAAAACTATAATTAGTAATTTTATAATAATAAATATTTATTAATTTTTAAAATTTTAATTTTAATAATTTTTTACTATGTAAAAATAAAATTAATTATGCAATCGAAATTAAAAAAAATTTTATAACTTATAAAATTTTAAAATTCTTTAAATCTGTCTAAATCTGCCCGAACTCTAATCAATCTAAATCTAAAATAATTCAAACTCGAAAAAGCCCAAAATGACTGGAGCTTAAGATGACCTAAATCTAAAAAAATCTAAATTTAAAAATACCCAAACACCAAATAATCAAAATCTAAAATAAATTCAAATCTAAAAAAAAATAAATTTAAAATAATCTTATTCAAACTCACTCATTTGTCACTTCTATTTTAAAGGTAATTTAAACGCAACCATAAATCGGAGGAACAGTATCATTATCAATGAACAAAACTTATTTGATCACCTTTTAATTCTCCTAGCTTTTTTAGTCTTTATTTTTTAAAAAAATTATATTTTACTTATGAAAAATTATCTTATTTACTGTAGATAATTTTTTGTTCTTGGAAAATCAGAACTTTCATTAATTAACAGCTGGAAACATCACTTACAGTCATTTCTTTTATTACATCAGGGCACTCCCACTCCCATACCCTTTCCCTTACCAGAAGTAGACCTTATGTAAGCTTGTCTACTACCATGTTTGCTAATCTTCTAGCATGCGAAAGAAGTGATCTTTGGATTGTTGAACGTAGAAAAAGAAGTGATTTTTTAGAGAGAGAGAGAGAGAGGGAGAGAAAATAAGAAGACTATAAACTATGAAAGTGAAAAAAAAAAAAACCTTAGGTTTTATATAATTTTGCAAAAAATAAAAAATTAATAAAATATATATAATATTTTTATATATTATTTTTAAATAAAAAGTAAATATTATTTTTAAAAGTAAATAAATAAAACCTAAAAGGGTAAAATTTATGGCCTAAAAAAGAGAGGAGAGAGAAAAAAGTTCAAAATTGTGGGTAAAAATATTTTAATAAAAATAAAAGTACATTGAATACATTAATAAATAATATTTAATTATTATATTATTATTCTTAAATAAAATTTTAAAAATAATATTCAATTACTATATCATTATTTATATTTATTATTAAAATATAATATTGTCTATTATATATTTTTAAATATATAATATTTAATTATTACATTATTAATTTTAAATATTTTAGACACTTTACATTAAAATTTTATTTAACAATATATTAAAATATTAATTAACTAAATAATTTTATTTTTAACTTATATTTAATACACTTAAGAGATTAATAAAATAAGTTTAATTTTATAAATAAAAATATTATTATTTAATTTAAGGGTAAAATAATTATTTTATACTTATTTCTTACCTATTTCTTAATAAAATTTTAACCAACCAAACAATATCATACAAATTTTTACTCTATTCCGTTCAATTAACTAAAATATAAAATATCTATTCTCAATAATAGCTATTCTATTCCTATCTATTTGATTTCAATGAAGCAAAAGTAACATTAGCTGTTAAACCCCACAGATAAACCGGGGGTTAAAGTTGTTTTAGGTTTTTGGAGCACGATAGCCAACATATTCATTTTTAACAAAGATTAGTCTGGTTTCAAAGCCCAAAGGCCTTGGTGCTCCACTTTGTTGATCTCTCTTTACAGTCTTAGTTTTCCACGTTTCGCATTTTTGCTGAGCAGTGACACGATGGTTTTCCATCTCAAGCATAAAGCCCAAGCACTACCCTTTTTTCAGATACATATAAACTAACTCTTCCTTTTGATAAATTTCCCTGTACTGATAACACTTTCACGGTCAGAGGCAGCGGTGAATGCTCATTATTTTGATCAAAAGCGTCCCGAAGCTTATAAAATTGTACTATAGACACTGTACAATTGCTTCTTTGCATGACCTAGAGTCTACGCTTGTATTGCACTCTCAAGATATTCTTTCATGACAGTTTCATAAGCCTCCAGAGCTGCTGAAACAACCAAATTACCAGCGCCGACTTTCAATGTTTCACAATTCATTCAAAGCTTTGCTAAGAGAGGTTTAGGAATCAAAGATTTGCTGGGCTCTATATGCCGAGGTCAAAATGTAGGACAGCAACACTTGTTCTTCCCTCCTAGCTCGCTGCTTAATGTTAGTTCATGACATCGACCCTATTATTAGCACAGAATTTGCAGAAACTCTTGAGGAAGAAAAACCCGAAAGCAAACAAGGATCGCAATGCTCGACAGTTCTAGGACTCTACGTTCATCAGCTTTTTGATAATAACCACTACAAACAACTTTTGGCAGGAAAAGCTGTTTTCAGATCTGATCAAGCACAATTTAGCGACTACAGGACTAAATGGATTGTTGAAGCATTTGCCAGGGATCAAAGTTTGTTTCCATAGAATTTGCAGCATCAATGGTGCAACTTGTAAACGTAGTGGTGATAGAAAATGGAGAAGTGAGACTGAATTGCCTAGCGGTAAATCAAGGCCAAGAGAGAAATAAGAAACGACCCATTATTTCAGCACAGAAATAGATGGGCTTAATTGTAGAATGATGAACTCTTAGTTTCAATGTCTAAGTGGGTCACTGAAGAGAAATCAAACAGGTTCTAATTTCTCCAAAAAGGTGGCAGCAAAGATTTCTGTTACAAAATGGCAAAAAAAGCTCTGACAATGAATTTGATTTTTAAAATTCTTATCAGATAAAGCAACTGCATAATGTTAATACAAGATGACAGCAAATCACCAATATAAATCAGCATATTGGAATGAAAAACAGAGATCAAAATATGCTTCAAGACTCTAATCATCTCAACAATATAAGACGAAGTATTTATGGTTGACGTCCACTTTGCTTGTTGAGTCATACAGTTTCAAAAAGTGCCTGGATTCCCAGAACCAGGATGCATAACAATTAGGACAAGATGCAGATAAATTTTAAATGCAATTCCAACAAGAACCAATAAAAATTAACCAGACGCGCATACAAGGGAAAGGGATAAACCAAGTAAAAATGTAACTCAAAAATGATGACGTATATGTCGTGAAAAAAGGGCACATAAAAAACAATGCAAAAGAACGCTCCCTTACTTCTGGTAACGCTATATTGTAAAAATGCAGAGAAAATAAACAATGAAATATCATAAAGCATGGGCTCCAATTCAGCAGCACTACATTACCATTTCATAATACAAAAAGTTGCTACTAAATGCAAAATTCTCCAACAGCCCCTGGAGAAGACTTATAACAGAAAATATTTCATTTTTTTTTTTGTGACATAATGTTCCTAGGCATCAAAACATGTTGAAGTGAAAGTACATAATCTAGTAACTCAAGGATAATCCAAGGCTAGGTATCTACAATTACCAAAGGGGAATAGAATAATAGATCCATATACTATATCTTACACAGTTTTGTCAAGGGCACAAGAGAAACTTTAGGTACTAGAACCTTTACGCTGCCCAAGTCACAAGTTGAAAAAATGCACTTGACCGAGTGAAGTAAGATGGAATTGTAATGTGCATGTTTTGATTTGTGTAATCTGTGTACATATATGAAACGAGCTTAAGATATATAAATATGGTAATAAAATCTAAAGAATGGTTCAGTTTATCTTATAAAACATGCAAATTTTTTCTATCTTTTGTTGGTCAATATTCATGATATTCTTATGATCCAATGTTTGTTGTTGTATACTCAAACATTAAGACCATTCTTACTAAAGGTACAGTTAATAAAAAAAAAAATTAAAGTCAAAGAAATTAAAGAGAACTTCAATCAAATGAGCTTCATTTTTTTTTTTTTTGGTGTCTACAACCTTACAATAAAGTGCCCCTGGGAGCACGTGGTTTGCGCCTGATCAAATGTGCCTCATCTGGAAAGATCTGCGGTGCTTTCGTTGTCCAGGTACACACCTTAACAATATTGATCAATAATCATACATGTATCAGTTCTTACCCGAACAAAAGGCATTTCTACAACTGCTGTACCATTATAGAGGAAAACTCACCAACCTTCTCAATCCAAAAACTATGGTCCTCAAGCAAAAACCACATCTGATCGGAAAACATACTTGATACCCTTCGAGACATTTCGAGCTTCATGCAGCATACATTTGTCGCCATGAATGTGTAGGAGAGCCATTCCTTCAGCGGGAGCTACCTGCAGAGTTAATATTACATTAATAAAGGATATCCCATGGTAAGCCATATGGCTAATCCAATAGGAACTAGAAAAGATAAAATCAAAATGAAAGGGGAGTTGCTGTTTGGGGCAACACAAACAAAATGATAAAAGTTGCAAAGATACTTACCTCTGCTACAACACCATTCCGTGAACCATAGAAGACAGTCTCCCCTCCAACTAGAGGCTCTAATGCAGAATCGTTCAGATTGCTTGAATCACTTTCACCATTGGTTTTGGGACCACCACTTAAATATATTAACAAAGTATAATGGGTGCGCTTTCCCTCCCCAAGATTAACACTTTCATCAATATGCCGTCCAAAGCGCTGACCAACCTTATACCTTGAAGTAGAATATTAATTGCATGGTATATTCAGAAAAAAAAAAGAAAAAAAAAAAGGAGAAATCAGAAACAAAGTTCAGCATTCAATATACACTAAAAGCAAATTATTCATTTAAATGATTGAGAAACTTCACTTCATAGTCTTTTATCGTCCAACCAAGTTATTACTTAATTCATAAAGTTACACATGTGGTTTCAAATCAGCTCAGAATAGCAAATTATTCTTTAAGCTCCAAGGAGTATTTGAGCCAGAAAACCTAGCATCAGCTGGCCATAGACTATGCTATGTATTCACATAAAAATAAGCATGAATTTAAAGGAAGAAACTAAGTAACCTGTAAAATCTGATATTTGGATTCAAGCCAACAGCAACCTTCCCCCTAATTTTAATATCAGAGAATAATTTGCTAAGTCCAGACTGCCATAAAATATCTGCAAGAGCAGGATCATTAACAGATATTCGGTCATTGTCCCGGTAGGCTTCACCTTTTGTTGGACCAAGACTTCCTTGGTGCTCAAAACCAATTGACTCAGCAGCTTTGATAAATGCCTTTGATTCTGCAGATGTGAAGAAAGGCTGCACCTGAACATATTAAAAACAGTAGACTCAATACCATCCATGAATTTCAACAAGAATACATTCCAACAGAGAGCAATTTTCCTCTGTAACATATGCAAGCCTCAATGCAAGACCAAAACTTTAGATTCCTAATAAAGATACAAATCATGTTGTTAGCAAGTGTGATTTCCACATCATTACCTAATGGCAAGTTCAAGTCTTGGGCCTTGCACGTTGAATAGTATACAATTCACAAAGAAATTCCAAATTAAAGAAACAAATACAGCTGAGAACCATATTCAACTTAGCATGACCCACACTCGATCTGAACATTTTATGATCAAACTAGAATTTCTCATTTTTTATAACTAATTTCATTCCATAAAAAAAACCCAGATATAAGGCACTAGGAAATTTGAACCTTTTTAGCGGATAATTGGCAATGATTTTAAAGGAATAAAAAGAAAAAAAAAAGAAAGAAAATTGAAATTGGCACCACTGTAATCATTAAAACCGTTTATAATTGGAACTATTTATCAATGCATAATCTCATGATTTCATTTAGAAAAACAAAGTAGCGAAATTGGAGACGAAAATGGAAAGAAAAATAAAAATTAAAAAAGTGAAACTGAAGAGGAACGCACGGTGAAGAGATCGTTGTCTTTAAGGCGTGCAATCTGGAGGTTAAGTTTGGGTTTAACAACAGGCCACTTTGCAGCTATTGTTGCTTTCTTATTATCTGCTGATGTTCTGGTTCTGGTTCTGGTTCTGTCCCCCATTTTTCTCTTCTTCGTTCCTGCCTCTGCCATTGAAACCAATTGAAGCAAAAACCTTTTAACTTGAGCATCCGTGATTTGTTGACAAAATACTATCAGATTTGAAGCCCATTACACTTTCTGTCTGTTGGACCGTGCCCCAATATAAAATATTTTATCTAGTTGGGCATCAATTGGGCTAATCTCACGAGTTTGAACGAATGTTTTCTCCCCATTCTTCGTTTTTCCTCTGAAATTAAATCTTTGATTTTTTTTTTTCAAAGATGGAGAGCAATAGATTGTATATTTATAATTTTTGAAATTTTAGAATTCAAATCTGATTAATATCTAAGATGTATAAGTTCATTCGTGTGCTATATGAATATTAACATCGAAATTTTAATTTGAATTACATAACATTTACTTGAATATTCAAGAATGTTAAAAATATTTACATACGAAGATTCAAATTTTCTAACAATGTAAAAACTTTTATATTTTACAAATATAAAAATGAATATCGAATTCATATATTTGATAAATATTAATGTAAAAAAATGCTAATTTAAATAACTTATTTAAGTATTTTATATTATTTGAATCAAAATCAAAACGAGAAGAAAAGTCGAAAGTTAAAAGAATGTTTTGTTGGTCATCCTTGTTCTCGTATTTTTTTTCATGATTTATTGTTGGGTTTTATAGTACATCAAGCAGAAAATTGAATTAAATTAATTGTTTCCGTTTAATACATCAAAAGTAAGATAATATAAATGAAATAAAGAACAATCTCCTAAATTTACATTTTTATTACTCAAAATTGCTAATTATAGGAATTATCTTTTTCAATGAACTACAAAAATTTATAACAAATACATTTTACATAATATTTATTGCCACATGTTTATATTTTGGATGTAAATTCTTCGTATTTTTTTTCAGAAATAATAATTATAAGTTATATATGTTATATAAGTAATTGAAATTAATTAAGTACTTATTAATCGAAATTTACATGAATATATAAATTTTATCCCATATGTAAAATATATCATATTAACAAAAAGTTATTTCTTTCAAATTTATGTAAAATTTAGAACTATTATGTTACGTTTGGTTTACTGAAATGGAATAGAGCTGGGATGGAATAGCTATTTTGTGAAAATGGAATAGAGTATGAATGGGTGGAACAGTTGTATACAATAATTTGGTTTAGTGGAATTGATCATTATGTACAGGATTCGAATCCCCTAAAGCAATTTCTCATTCCGCATAAGGTCGAAATAGCTATTTAATAAGGGCTTGGAATGACTATTTAGATATTTCTTAAAATAAGGTCGTAATAGGTCATTTTGCGGACTAATTATTCCAGTGAATCAAACAGCTACATTATTGTAACACGTCTGAATATGGTTGTAATAGCATTCCTATTACGGTGAATCAAACACACTATTAATATAAATCAATCCAATGCAAAATTTAATTTTTTTATTTAGCATATAAATTCGTTAATGATAGTTTTTTAACAAAATTATAATTTTTATTTATAAATTAGATGAATTTTATTAATATTTATAATAAAAAACTTTTAAATACAATCTTGAAATATAATTGAAAAAGATATCTCTTTAGTCAAAAAAATTTATTTGCATTCGAGCTTTTGTATATATAAGTATTTTAATTTATTTTTAATTTAAAATTTTAAATCACCATTTTGATTTATTTTAATTTTAATTTTTTAATTTTTAAAATTTTTTTAATTAAAAATTTTAAAAATAAAATATTTATTTTATGGAATTGAAAAATAAAAAAAAATCTAGAAAAAATTTTGAAAAATGAAATAGAAAAGAGAGAGATAAGGGAATTGAGGGTAGGGAACGAAACGGAAAGCGAGGAATTAACTGGTTGTAACCCAGTCGCCCTAAGGCAAATTGGCGATGGATTACTTGGCACTAACTAGGTTGCGGTCAGCTAGACTCTCCCTCCTTTCTCTCCCCTTTCCCCTTCTCTTTTTGCCTTGGCATCTCCGATTTCACCGGCTTAAGGTAGATCAGCGTTTGACTGGCCTTTTCACTACCCTTCCCCCTTCATTTCCTCTATTTTCCTTTATTCTTTTTTTTTATATTTATTTTCTCTTTTTAATTTCTATTTTTTGCAGAATTTTTATAAAAATTATACTTTTTTTATATTTTTATTTATCATATATATTTTCAAAAGTTTAAATTTATATTTTTTAAAAAAATATTTTAATTTTGTAATAAATTTTTAAATAATTTTGAACTTTTAGAATTTTATTTTAATTTATATATTTTTAAATTTTTTACTGTTGATGCTGACATGACTTCATAAAGCTGGTATTGAGATAGCATTTATGCCGCTGTCACTTCTAATTAGATGTTATTTTCAACATTATCATTTACTTAATGATGTCCATTACGAAGTGTATTTAATAAAATTATAATACAGGCATTTGATTAGAAACACAAATTCTTCAAATGCCCAAATGAGACAAGTAGTATAGTATATTTACCTTATTATGATCGAAAGTTATGCACACTTGTATTAAGCAAGCAATATCCTTACCAAACCTAGCTCTAGAAAAGATGCGAATAAGAACATATCATTTTTTGATTTAATGTTGTATGATTTAATGTGTTTTTAAAATTCAACAACTTCTTCAATGCGGGATTAAAAGAAAGAAAAAGATATTCATGTGTTCTGGAACTCAATCGGTGAACAGTTTGGCAACAAAGTGAAAGAAGTTCAATTGCAGTAAGATGAATCCTTGGATTGATAATTTTCTACTTCAGAGTACCACTGAGATAATGACTGCAGAGTTCCATGTTAAAGGTCAGTTAAATATTTGTCTAGCGAAATATGAAACAAATTGTCCGCCCTTTGTTCCTCGACGGACCGTATTCAAAATTATGCATCCAGAAGGTCGTAAAAATTGTCGAGGGCTATGTATTTTTTTTCATATGCAAGTTTCAAAGCCATTGATTATTGGATTAGGCATCGAAAAGTGAAACACCGTTTGGAGAAGGAAACTATATTCACATGGTAACTTCACTTCTCAAGCAATTATTTATATTAGATTAATTTTAATTTTTTTTTTTAAAAAAAATGGATGTCGAACAAATCAGTGGTATGACAAAAAAAAGTATTACATTATCATGAGAATAAATCAATACTATCATGCAACCACCAAATTTTCTTTAACAAAATATGAATATAACAATTTAAATAAAATATGTGCCAAAATATTCGATTTGTTTAACCTTGAATTCAATACGAAGGATGTAAAAAGTATGAATGAATGAATGAATATATATGATAGAGTTGTTTTTGGGCGAGTTTTATTATGTTAGAATTGCATCTTTGTGACGGTCTTAATTAGAGTTAATAATTTACGATATTTGATCGACTTAATATGTTTTTTCACGTGAAAATCTTAATTTTATATAATTCATTAATAGAAAGGAAAAGTAATTTAATTTATTAATGATTAGCGATAATAATAATAATAGCAATTGATTGATAATTGATAATAAAATTTTAACAAAGGTGTTTAGATAAATTATCACTTTTGGAGAATGAGATATATAAATGTGGATAGAATTGTAGGATGACCAGCAAAGAAGGCAGACTGTGAATTGAGGCACAACACAAGCCCAAGCCCAACCCCGATCCCACAACACCCCCCCCCCATATGTCTGTTAGTGTCTTCGAACATCCGCTCATTTTCGCATTATTATTTCAGAAAACAGAGAAGAAAACACATGCGATACAAACAAACAGAGCAAAAGCAGAGAAATAATACCAAGTGATAAGTAATAATGTATGTGTGTGCGTGTGTGTGTGAGAGGGAGAGAGAGAGAGAGAGAGTTCCGTAGCATAACATCATGTTATGTAGTTATATATATACACGATGATGCACATATATCAGATGAGTGATGATGTTTGTCGAATATTGCAGATAAAGTATACACGATAGTATGCACTCATTAACGGTCCTCATGCACAAAGAATAATTTTCATATTCTATTATTATTATTATTATTATTATTATTATAACATATCCCCGCGAAACATCACCACTTTGAATTTGAAATCTGCAATCAGCACTGAGCAGCTCCTCCCCGGCCCATTTCTCTCTGATTATTCAATTTAGGTATTTCAGAGCTAGTGACTGAGTAGTCAGTCAGGGGTCGGGAATATTGTGTAGGCGGAATCTGCCAAGTTTTGCGTAACAGTCACTGAATCTTTCAATATAATATATAAATATATATATTTGTTTTATATGTCTGTATTTTACTTACTACTAAAATATTAATAATTTTTTTATATATATCCATTTCTATTTTTAATTTTTATGTGTAAGGCTAGCTCTAAGAGTGTCAGTGTAACACTTTTAAAAAGGTTGAAACCAAAGCCATTTGTTGAATAATTGCCTTTATTGATAGCATATTGTTATTGCATGATTTTATATATTGTTAATGAATCATATGATCCCATTTATTAATAAATAATATTATAACTTTTAAAATTTTATGTTTTCTTTTAATACAAACAGCATATAAATTTTATAAACTGATTATTCCAACAACTACAACCCTTTATATCAACCAAAAGCCTGATTCAGTTGATAAAAGAGAAAAACACCTTTACATATGAACTAAAGTTCATTCATGTGGTGTACTTGGAAAGAAAATTTTTCAATGCGTTACATTGATGTAAAGAATGTGCCTTTGTGATAGTACGAAGAAGAGACAAAATTAATTCAAAGTCTAAAAATATATATTATAAGTAATTTTAATTATATGCACCAAAGCTTCAATTAATGCGATATGAAAACTCTTATAATATATATATATATATACACACACATATGTATATATAGTAGAAACTAGAAAACACCTCTCCTCCTATTGCTTTCAAAGAAAGCATGTTGTCAATAATTTGTCGGTCATTTCATTCTTCATTTCCATTTAATGGAGCATATGGAAATATTGTAGTGCTAAACTTGGTAATTGAATTGGGAAATGGTACAAAATTTAACAAGCAGATGATATCCATCGGAAAGGCAGCTTAGGAATACCACCAGCAAAGAAAAAAAAAACACACACACATTATTATCTCATCTCTGAATGCAGGTATTCCTCAAATAAATCCAACATTAATTAAGGGACTTGGTCAACTGTATCGACCCTCTCATTCTTCATCATCAATCAACATAAATACACCTGTAATAAACAAACGCCAATTATTTAAAAAAAACCAATCCTCTCACTTAAATAATTCTATTGTATTTTTCCATTTGATTTTCTTGTGGCCACCATTAAATTTTTATTTGCATTTTGAATTTCCCGCTCACTTCTTAAAACTTAATTAATTTCATTTTCTACTATAACGGTTTTGTGTTAGGCACTTTTAATGTTAGTTAATACCAGCATTTTTTTACATCAACAAATGTGAGTGAGTTTTTTTTTTTTTTTTTTTAAATTAAGGAACTAGTTAGTTTATTTATTGTAAAGTGGGTAATTCTTATAATATTCAAATGATAAGTTTTTTTTTTTAATAAATCAAGGACGGAAAGAGGATATTTAAAATCGAATCCAAGCTTACAAACCAATTTTAATGTACTCTAGCCACTATACTAAAAGCTTGTTCAGATAATAAGTTTTAAAATGTAAAGTAGGTAGTTTTTATAATTCTTAAAAAATGAGTTTTAAAATACATAAATATCTTTGTTTATTTTTGTTGGGTATTATTTTAATTTTGAATTTTTAATAATTTATTTGACTGAGTTGATGTCACATGATTCATGATACCAAACTCAATTAAAAACTTTAATTATAGTACATATGCTATTTATTGTAACAACATTCTATTGAGTGCAAAGGTTGATAAATTTATTCATTGTTTTTAATATGTTAGGTGAATGTATTACTATGTATGGTAACTTAAAAAAATGTCTATTATAATTCATCCTTTTTAGCTTAGTAGTGAGGTTAATGTCAACCAAATTTTTATTTAATGATAAGGAGGAGATTCAAGATCGATGTCTTATTTCGTGTGGAAGTGGTTCAACTTACATGTTAATTTTTTTTAGTTTATTTGTTTGATTTAATTCAATTATTTTCTTATATGGACACAATATTTTTTTTTATTATAATTGTAACTTCTTACATGTTCATTAAAACAATCCTAGTGCTAAACGCTCGATTAGTCATGTTAGTATCAATAATGATCTTTCTAACTAAAACATTTTCCTCCCTAATTTATTGAAATTTAACAAAGTTAATTAGGAGAAGGTGGGAATTGGGAAACTTGCAAAGTTAAGACCTATGACTAAGAAGAGTGAAAGATTTGAATCCTATAAAAAGTTGAAAATATATATACCTAATGTATATGTAGATTTGTTTAAAAATATATAGATTTGAGTCCCTCTTCTCCTCTAATTATAGCAATAACAAAAGCGGTGTCAACTTTTGTGATGAGATAAATATGATATATATATATATTTTTATCATATTTTAGTGATGAAGCGTGGAAAACGTATACCGCAACCATTATTGAAAAGTTGACCGTATATAAATTTATATATTATTAATTAATTAAATTATATATTTTTTAAAATTTTTTAAAAAGTTAATATAAATAATTTTTATTTTAATTAAATAACATAATTTAGTTCATTAATAATATATAAATTTAAATACTATCAATATATTTATCTCAATTTGGTTTAAAAGTTTTGAGGGGTTGTTTTGTCATTAATGCACTAGCAAGCTGTTTGTATTTTCACCTCTTTTCCACCTGTCTAATTTAATTTACGCACCTCCAAGCTGTTGTATTTTCACCTCCTTTCCACCTGTCTAATTTAATTTACTTTTTTGTTTTATTATCAGATCTGAAGAATAAAAAGAACCTGACCACACCATTTTGGCGTTCCGGTTATGGCAATATAACTGTATTGACAATGCATGAATATGGTAAAAAGATTATTCATTAAACTAACTTTCAACTATTTTTTTTCCTCTTTCCTTTCAATTATTCTTTACGTTGTAGAAAGCTAAAGCTAAATGAAAGAAAAATTCACAATATTTAAATGGGATTTGATTCTGATTTGTACTTGGATTCTTGAGTGCATTTGGATTTTACTTGTGAAAGTTGCAACTTTAGCTGCTAAGGTATAAAAATGCCCGTAAATAGACATTCTCGGGTCCATGCATAGTGCACTCCATCTTTCGAGTATTGTCTTGTCCTTCCTTTTACTACTGTTTTAGGGTCTCTCTTTTTTCTTTTTCTCTTTTTTTCCCCCTTTAATTTACCTTTGGGTTGTTGCCATGTCACTTTACATGCTCAAACTTCCATGAACAAGGCGAACAAAATCTAATCTAATACAGAATGATACTCTCTTAGTCCGATATACTTCTTGTACTATTGTTTACTCTAAAATCAAATGATTAGTTAATCTTTCCATCGTTTCACCTTTCTTCACTTAAATTTCCATCTGTTAAAAGAAAAATACTATTAATTACTTTGATGGATTTTCCTCTTTTCTATGTTTTCAATTTTCATCGAACTAAAATGAACCGAAGGGAAAATTATCCATGCAAGCAAAAATGCCGATAATAGTATTCGTTTTAATTATACCCCCATTCATTCAACATTTTTTTGTGTCTAATTCCAAAGCTCAATAACATTGATTGAATCGCCTATTCTTCTATATATGCATACATATATTAGCATAGATACGTATATACACAGTACATGTAACATGTTTAAATTAATGGCTTCATCATTCTTAAATTTTAGTTGTGCATTTGACAAAATGAGATAGGGAGGAGATTGATTGTAGAAAATAAAAGCTTTCACATGGATATAATAAAACGCTAATTGCTTCAATTAATTTAGATATATATATTGGAGAGGATAATATATATGTATATAAGTAGCCATAGAATTAGTATATTAGTAAATCGAACCAAGTCTCCTCTCCTGTCTCCAACTTTGAAGAACTAAAATTTCCCACATTGTTTTAAGAGGACCCGAAAAGATTATACGACTACTTCTTAATTTCTTATCATTTCAAAAACCAGAAAAAAAAAAAAAGGAAATTTATACATTATTGAAATCTATGTACACAATAAAAAATAAAAGAGAGAGAGAGAGAGAGGAGGAATAAATTCCTCATCCCAGGACCCCAACGAATAGCATCTCATCACATGAATCACCCATGTGCCCTCTGTCTCTCAAAGTGAACGCTGCCATGCCTGCCCGTATTATTATCATTCTAAAACGAGCTCCTTCAACGTTTCAAGTTTCAACCTTGGAAAAGATCAAGCTCGTACGGTACGTACACCAAAATCCACAGCCGTTTCATGTAGCAGCGCCTCGACTATGTCCTTCTCTATCTCTGCTACAATCCCTTCCCCTTCTTCCTCGTACGCCATTACAGTCTGGAGCTTCATTAGTGGCAAATCTTTGTCAATTAAGGCATCAATATCTTCAAGAACACGACAATCCGCTCCAGGAAACCTTTTAATTTTTGAGCACAATATGTCTATCAATTGAGAACCATCCATGTGACTAAAATCATGTCCAACTGTAACAACCCAAGTTTTCATGTTAAAATAAGGCTTCAAAATTTCAATCAAAATTTCATCCACTAGATGAAACAATAATTTTCTATTGCATCGGTGGATCAGTTGGCTAGGCTTGGTTTTGTTACTTTTATAATCATTAGTTTTATAAGAGAAGACGTTTGAGGAACAAGTGGTGAAATGTTCAAGGTAGTAAAAAATGGAAGGGTCAAGAGGATGGGAAGGAGAGAACCAGGACGTTAAGGACACTGGGGTATCCTTGTCTAAGCCTACGCGTCTTAGAATCCTAGTGATGTACTTATATTCTGCTTCATCACCGGTGGCGGTGCTGGTGGTAGTGATAGTAGTAATGGTAGCATCGTTACATCTGTCGCCGCTGTTGTCTTTTCGGTCAACGTGTACGTGCGTCGCTTCTTGTTTGTTGTACATTTGGCTCGAGCAACTAGATAACTGTGAGCTACGTATCGATTTTTGAGCATCTAAGACCTGTAACGCATCCAAACAGTAAGTGTGACGAGAAAAAGTCACATTTTTTCTTCAGGATGAATAGTAAATTTCCATATATATATATATATATTTAAAAAAAAAATGGGAAATCAAAGTAGTACTAATTTGAATACCTGTTTTTGCGGGATTTTTGTGGCTGGAGGAGAAGGAGCTTTTTTGACTGGAAGAAAGGTAGGGACTGAGATGTTGAGGAGATCATTTGACCACGGGGTTTTCCCGCATTTCTTGTCTGGATTAATGTTAACTCTGTTGGCTGTGGAAGGACGAACGAAAGGCTCTTCTTGCTTGTTTCGGATAATGTCCAATGTTTTCTGAGGCCTTTTCCGCCGTGTACCGAACTTTTCACTCGACATTTTTTTGCTTCTGCTTGCGGTTCTTGGTAGCTGCTGCTGCGTGTGATGACCCTCATCTTGTTCCTCTTCAACAGGCTGCAAGTTGGGCTTTGCTAAAGCTCTGATGGGCTGAGGCTGGATATTGATCTCTGGAAAAGAAGATGACGAAAATGATGATTTTGGAGGTTGAGGGTTATGATCTTCGGTGGATGATGAATTTATGACTGGTTTGCTTTTGGATTCCAAAAATCTAAGCCTTGGTGAATAGGAAGGTCTTGAGTGCTTGCCAGGGCCTAAACCATCAGCAACGTTGGTTAAAGCCCTGGAAATTTTCTTGTCTTTGAATTGGCTAACAAGCTCTTCTCTGGCTTGCAGCTCTCTGTTTCGAACTGTGTTGGTTATGTCCATACCAACTTTCCTGCTAACACTTTCTTTAACTTGCTTCACTATCAGCCTAGCGTAGTGACCAGGGCTTCTGTTCTCGTCTTCATGTTTGAGCTCTTTATCTTTCCTTTTCAATGACGAAAGACGAGAAATCACCAACTCTTCACTGGCGCTCATGTTCTCTTTGTTGATTTGAAGCGAAAGGCGGTGGGGATGATCCACGTCCGATCTCCTTGAAGACGATATTCTTGGAGTTTCTGGCAATGAGCGAGTACCTCTGAGATCACCGTCCAATGATCTTCGATGACTAGTTATTTTGCTTCGCAGAGGCTTTAGGGGTTGACTGTGGTGATTTAAATTTGACTTGGCCTTAAAATTTGGAGTGGATGAAAAAGATGGCGAACGGCTTTCAGGAAGAAGATCGAGACCCATGAGCCTGGCAACCAGAGTGGGAGTCTTGGTCCCTGGGGAGCTGCTAATCTCGGAAGAGGTGTTATTATTTGGGGCTCCAACTTTTGACCTTGTGTCTCCTCTCGTCTTAATTTGAATTCCCATCTGCATTAAGGTTGTAAAATTATCATTATCACCATGATTCATGATTACTCACTTTTCAAAAAATGGGAATCTTTGAAAATGAAAATAAATTAATTAGGCTAGGAACCCAAAAAGATAAAAGAAATAAAATAGCACAGACTTATATTAATTATACTTAATTAACTTACTGGGATATTTAAACTTTCTTCTTTACCGGTTGATGTCAATGAAGCTGAAGCTGAAGCTGAACTTTCCTCCTTTGATTCGAAACTGTTCCTCGGCGTCTCTGCACCTGCATTGCATTGGGAAGCTGTTACTCTCATTAGAATATGAAAATTAATTATAAAGGAAACAAAAGAAGGATCGCGAGTGAGTGAGTGAAAGAAGGAACCTTTAATGGGGTTGGTGTCCGGAGAGAGAAAGGACTCAGCTGGCGTGAAGCAACTACAACTGCTGCCACTACTACGTTGGTGGTTTAAAGGGAACCGAAAATGATGAAAAACGAACAAGTGAAAGACAGCATTGATGCAACCTGAGGCTGAGGGGGTAGTCTGATCAGCGTCTCTGTCTGATGCTCTCTTGGTCTTGGAGCTGTTGGAGGTTGAGGAAGTTTTAGTTCCACTTCCCCAATACCAATCCCTGCCCATCTCCGGAACTTAAAACCTATAAAGAAAAGAGAGGTTCCCTGGCAATGACAGAAGTAGTCTAGAAGATAGTTAGATGAGAGATAAAGAGGGAGAAGAGACTGAGAAAGTTTAAGAGTGTGTTGGCTTGAGGAAGGAAAGCTGAAAAGGTTATAGGACACTAGTGAAGAAGAAGAAGAAGCTGAAGCGAAAAAAGTGGATCCATGTAGCACAAATCAGACATATTTTGATTTCAGGAATTAAAGTACAACTCTCTCTCTCTCTCTCTCTCTCTCTCTCTCTCTCTCTCTCTCTCCTTCCCTTTTTCTTTTAAATTATTTACACTCACTCCCAAGTTTTACCGGAGACCATAACGACAATCACTCTCTCTCTCTCTCTCTCTCTCTCAATCAGTTATTGGAAATTGTGGTGAAGGACGCTATAATAGTACAGTACAAAATTGCAAAGTGATGAGGATACGAACCGCACGCACCTTCTCTATTATCTCTCTATCGTACGCTGAAATACGGACACATTAATCCTCCATTCACCTTGGGTTCCACATACGAGGTGGCTCAAGGTTTTCTCGGGGATCGGCGAATTTAGGCTGTGACCCTGCTTATGACTTTTTATCCTTGACTACCATTTGAACCTTTATGTCGGGTTTTTTAAATTTTTTTCAATAATTTTTTATAAAAATTAATTTTAAATTTATTAAATTATTATCATTTATTTAAATTTTTTAGTTTTAAATTGTATTATATTTAGTTAATTAATCATTTTGCAAAGTGCAAACAAATTACTTTAGACATTATTTAAAAAATATTTTAAACAGATTGAATACAAATTCTAAATTAATTAGCAAGTGATCGCACGAAGCAACTTTTTTAAATATTTTCTTTAAAAATAAACCAAAAAATAAAATTTTTTTTCTAATTGAATTAGGTATGGATCTTAAATTAATTGGCGAGCATGCTAATAAACCCCCTTAAATATATCATTTAAATTTAGATTAAAAATAATTAACAAAATAATTTTTTTTTAACTATTTGCCTCAACTGGTTAGATAAAAATCCTAAATCAACACTATAGTCAATGCGCAATCCAAAAAATTTAAATACATTATTTAAAAATAAGGTAAAAATAATTAATTAATAAAATAGATTTTTTTCTAATTCTATCTCTATGAAAAGCTTTTGAAATATTTTTTCAATTTTAATATCTTTAAGTGTTAGCTCAAGTAAGGATTGAATCAAGAGGGCGTGAATTAGTTTTATTAAAATTTTGGTAATTTATAAACTTGATAAGTGAACTTAAACAATATTTGGATATGAAATGAAAATAAAAGAGAGATAAGGGATAGAAAATCAAACACAAGATGTATAAAGGTTTGGTCTTTTAACGCAATACCTATATTCTCTGTTCTTGTCACATCTTTGCCAAAGTGATTGCCAAATCCACTAATAGAAATTACCTTTGAGGCTAAGGTATGATCTTATAATCCCTATCTTCTAAGGTAAAACCTCTAATTCCTTCAAATATTCTACCTAAATACTTAAGTATCTCTCTCAATTTCACATAACCTTTTGTGATATGAGAAGTTGTTTGCAAACTTAGTACCTCCTTTAGAAAGGGAGTGTTTGCAATGTTTAAGCTTAAGAAATGAAGAGATATCAGTGAATAGGATGAATACAAAGTATACAAGAATTGAGAATATATGACGGCTTGAATGAAGATTAAGATTTGAAGTTTTCTCTTTTGATTTCTTAAATCTTGGGTATCTTTTATTTCTTGAAGTGTTACAGACCTTTGGTTGAAGTGGAAAAGAGTCGTATTTTCTTGAAAATCGTGTCGTATAACTCATTCCTGCGATGAAGTATTGATGTCGGTATCAATACTTCCCTTCATAACTTTGAAAATTTTGATCATTGGAAAACTAGTTATTGATAGAAATGAAGTATTGATACATTAAGGTATCAATAATATATTGCCCTGGAAAGTTCAATTAGGTATTAAAAATTTTGTATCGATACTAGTAATGGGTATTGATAAATGCATTATAGTTTCTCAAAAATTGTTTTCAAGATATTTTAAAAGAATTTAACTTGTTCCAAAATGTTTTAAACATTAGTGTGCATTTAGAAACACGTATTTTAAGAAAACATAGGGTTTAAAGTTATTTTAATAAATTTTCATATATTTTTAAAAAATGACTTAAGGAAAATATATTAAATTTTAAGCTAAGTAGTCTTAGAAGTTTATTATATTAAAAGTCGTAATCAATTCAAAGCTAACGTTAAGTAAATTAATTTAGAGTTAAAATTGAATCACTATGATAAATTATAAAAGAAAAGATAAATTGACATAAAAAAATTTAAAATAATACCACACAAAGAATAACATCAACACAACATGAATAAACAAATATATTAAAATCTATATAAAAGCAATGATTAATTCATAAAAATCTATATAAATTAAAAACAACACAAAAAATAATGTTAACATTATATGAATATACAAACATATAAAAATATATATTAAACGAGTTATTAACATGTAGAATTTTATATAAATTTATAAGGATACCAAAAAATACAAACACAGAAGCAAAAATTTCTCTCTCTCCTTTCTGTTTCTCCTTATTCTTTTCCCTACTTTTCCAGCATAAGAAAACTGCCACATGTTAGCAGCTGAACAACATATCCATAGTGAAATTTATAATAACCTATTTATTCTCCTTTAATGTATAGTTATAGATTTCATTTTTCTTGATTTTTTGCCCTCTATGTATCTAAATTGAAACAACCAGGGTTAGAGCTTAGCTATATTAGTTTACCTTGTTAATCAATGACCCGGGCTTGATATTTGTTAAAACTTAACAGTAAACCATGGAACTTGCATAGTACTATAGAATGGCTAACAGGTCAGCCAAATCGGTCACTGTAGTGCTTAGTCTAGTCTAGTAGATGTTATAAAACCAAAATTTTAAAGAACTAGTAAAAAACTAGTTGGACTAATAAAAAATGGGAAAAATCGAGTTTAAGTTTCTTTTTAACATTATTTTTTAAAAATTTTATATAATGAGATTTGAAAGTTTAATGCATTAGATCTGTATTAAAAACTATAACATTTAGCTAAATATTATTGTGAATAAAAGAAAAAGAGAAAAGAGAGATCAAGACAAAGGAATATGAGCTTCAATAAACTAGTTTCAGGAATTAGTTATGACACTAATTTTTCTTTTATTTTTCTATATATTTCTTAAGTAAGAATATCCCCTTATATAGGGCTCAAACATACATAGTGATAGGAAGATACGTATCTCAAAATAATGTACCATATTGATGTACATGCACCATCATTAATAAGGACTTAGTAATCTAGCCATACTAAGTACCTAGTCATCCACTATACAAATGCATATTTTACAACATTTCCCCTTAAACAATTACTCATTATGAATAAGCCTCGTTACAATTTTGCTAAGAAAAACCAACGAGATAAAATCTTAGCAAAGAAAAAAAAAGTATAATATTTCATAGAAAATTTACCTCCCCTAAAAAATAAAACTAATTAACCTATATCTTTAAATCGAAAAACATTCTAATGTTATGCACGTGCTTCTTGAAAATTGAAGTTGGCAAGGCTTTTGTAAATAAATCTATTAGATTGTTACTTGAGTGAATTTTGCAAATATTAACATCACCTTTATTTAGTTTATGTGTAAAAGAACTTTAGTGAAATATGTTTAGATGTATCCACCTTTGATTTGTGTAATGCATGATGCATTATCTTTGTACAATATCATTGGCTTATAATTTTGCATGAACAATCTACTTGCTCTTTTAGTATGTTTAACTACAGTTCTTAACCACACATAATTATGACTTGTTTCATGAATTACTAATATTTCTGAATGATTTGATGAGATAGTGATGGTTGTTTTTTAGAAACCACTATGAGATAGTATTATCACCATATATGAAAACTTAACCTGTTTGTGATTGAGCCTTGTGAGGATCAAAAAGATATCTAGTTCTAGCATAGCTTATCAATTTTGATTTTACTCCATTTGGGTAAAAAAACCTATAGCAGATGTGCCATGGAGATAATGAAGAACATGTTACACTTCATTCTTATGCTTTTGTTTTGGTGCAAAACTGAACGTTGAAAGTAAATTGATCGCAAAAATTATATTTAGTTAGTGCAATTTGCTAAATACAAAAGTTCTCTTATTGCATTATATATGACACTTCATGACCAAAAGTTTCTTCATCATTTTCTCATGGATCTCTTTTCACATCAAGTGAATGAATAACCATTAGAGAGCTTAATGAAAAAGATTTATCCATATGAAATTTGTTTCAAAATCATTTTTATATAAGATAATTGTTGAATAAAAATTTCATTTGTTAAATGTTTTATTTGAAAACCAAGATAAAATTTTATTTTCCTTTCTTTTCATTTCAAATTTCTTTTCTAGGTAGTTACTAGTTTTTGATATCTCTTCTAGAGTTCCATTTATATTTAAGTCATCAACATAAACTATGACAACAGCAAATCTAAAATTTATTTTTCTTGATAAAAATATAGGTACAGAAAACATTGTTTTCATATTCATTTTTCAATAAATATTTACTGAGACAATTATACCATATGTGTCTATTACTTTAACCTCTACAAGAATCTTTGTAATTTAATAACATACATTTAAGAAGGTTTTAAATTATATGCTTTATGGATCTTAAATTTTTTTATGGGTTTTTATGTATATATCATTATGTACTGACCTATATAAACAAACTGTCATGACATCCATTAAACATATGTCAAATCCTTTAGAGATTACTAAATTAATCAAAAATCTAAAAGTAATTTCATCCATAATAGGAGAGTATCTTCATAATCTATACCAAGCTTTTGTGAAACACCTTGTACTACAAGTCAAACCTTATATCTTAAAATTTCATTTAACTCATTTCTTTTACGTATAAAAAATATTTATACCTAATGGGTTTGACATATTCAGGTGTTTGGACTACTGGTCCAAATGCCTTATGTTTATTTAATAAGTTTAGCTCAACCTTTATTACTTCTTCCATTTCGATCAATCACTTTTGTGTTGGCATTCTTCTATAGATCGAGGCTTAAGCTTATTATCATTGACAATATTAGAAGCAATTGTATATGTAAACACATTAGCAACAACTTCATTTCCTCCCCACATATTTTTAAATTGTAATAAGATCTCATAATTTATTGGTATTAAAACCACTTTTAGGGTTGTTAGTATAGAAATATAGGGTTATTTATCTATATTACTTCTTTTAAAATGTTATTTTAAAGTATTTTCATTTCTTTTTTTCTTTTGAGGAATAGAATCCTTTGCACTAATAGGTCTACCATGCTTTTGATGTATCTTTAGATTGACTGGCAGCCATATCCACATGATGTCCTACGGGGACAGTTGATCGTGTGGGAATGTTTGCAACAATAAACGTGATTTAGGGGCTTCTCAGGGCAATAAAAGTATTTGGAAATTGCTTTATGCAATTCTGTAATTGAATTATACTTTAAACTTCAAGTTCACAATGATTTGTGCATGTATCATAATTGGACAATGTTGGTTTATTCTAACAAATTTCTTGTACTTTTGATTAGTTATCCTTTTCTTCCCTTGATGATAGGAAAACGATTCATCAAATTCATAGTCTAAAAACTCGCTCCAAAAAGATCAACAATTAAAGGTTCAAGATATCTAATGATAAATGGAGAGTCAAAACCAATATAAATTCCAAGATGACATTAAGGAACCATTTTAGTTTGTTGAAAGGAGCAATAGGAACATATATAGCACAACCAAAAATTTTAAAATGAGAGATATTTGGTCTTTGACCAAACACAAGTTGTAAAGATGAAAATTTGTAATATGCAATTGATCAGATACGAACTAAAGATACAATATGTACTATAGCATGTCTTTAAGTAGATGCGGGAAGTTTTGTTCTCATAAGCATAGGTCAACAATATATTGTAAACAATTGATGAAAGATTTTACTAAACCTTTTTAAATATAAGCATGTGTAATAGAATGTTCAACTCTAATTCTAATGGACATACAACAATTAAAACATGCTTTTAACGTAAATTCACCTGCATTATCTAAACGAACTCTTTTGATAGAGTGGTTAGGAAAATTTGATCTTAACTTTATTGTTTGAGCAAGAAATTTAGCAAAAGCAATATTAATAGTTGAAAGAAAACAAATATATTACCATCACATGGAAGCATAAATTAAAACTATGAAATATCATAATAGTCTATAAGATGGATGAATCAAAGCTATAAATGCCTCTTTGTTTTCTAGTAGAAAGGTAGGATACTCTAAAGATAAGTTAGATAAAGAAGGTTTAATAATTAATTTACTTCAAGTACAAGAAGAACAAAAATAATCATTAGGTAAAAGGATTTCCTGATCTTTTAATAGGTATCCATGTTTATTCTCAATGGTATATTGCATTATAGTTGTACGTAGGTGGCTGAGATAGACATGCCAAAGCATAAAAGATTTAGGATCCGAGCACTTTTAGCGCATAAATTTTGATACAAAAATTCTTATTTTTGTGAAATATAAGCTAGATGAAAAACTTAAAAGTTTCTCTACTATAAACTTTTGGTTCGAAATAGTAAAAGTAATATAAAGATATTCTACATCGCCATCATTTTTCATTTTAGCTTGATATCCATTGCAACGTATATTTTTGAAATTTAATAGATTTTCTCAGGATCTACTAGAATATAACACATCATCAACATATAATTTTGTTCAATTTAAGATCATAATTTGGACTTTTCGAGCCATTTACATTTGTAGAACCAAATATTTGTCCTACTATCCACTAAAACATATGTAATCTTCTGTGATATTAAGTTTATTTTGCATTATCTAGTAACACAAAATCTAATATTAAGAATTAGGGAAGGATAATAAACTAGAAATATGCAAGAATTATTAGACATTATAAGTAAAACTTTACTGAAAAACAAATACATATGAGAATTTAAAAAACATTTTATTGATAGATATTTCGATCCCTGATCAAATGATTATTTTGCCACTAGGAAATTTAAAAACATTAAAATTAACATTTAAGGAGATCATTATCATAAGAAGGATTGATGGGTTCTAACAAATTCATTTCATCAATTTTTTTTTTTCATTTTTCTTTTAGTAATGCCTTTTAAAGATTTACTAGATGTTTTGAAGTGCATCATATTCAAGACCGATTGTCTTTAGTTCCATACTATAGCATATACTGTCATTATTTTGCATTTTTTAAATCTTTTTAGGATTTCCTTCATATTTGGCTTACTTCTTTTATGTTCAGCACTTTTGTATTTAGAACTTGAAGGAGGATTAGCACAAGTCCAACAATTTTTCTATCGCGACCCCTTTTACCACAACGACCTCGTACACGGCTTTGAAAAAAAGTCACATTTACTTTAGGGAATGGTGTTGATCTAGTTGGATATGATTAGTGATTTTTAATCAAAAGCTCATTTTGTTTAGCCAGAAGTAAACAAGAAATTAGCTTAGAATATTTTGTGAATCTATGCTTTCCACATTGCTGTTATAGGAGCACATCTGAGGCATGAAAAGCTGAATATACTTTTCTAGCATACCTTATTGGTAATTTTTTTCACATAATTTTAATTTAAATCAATATTAAACAGTGTTGAATTATATTCACTTACGATTCTAAAATCTTGTAGCCACAAGTGTATCCACTCATATGTAGCTGTCAGAAGAATCATTGTTGTTTGGTGTTCATATCTTTCCTTTAAACTATTCCTAAGGATGGATGGGTCTTTAATAGTAAGATACTTAATTTTCAACTCTTCGTGTAAATGGTGTTGAAAGAAAATCATAGCTTTTACCTGATCCTGCATGGGATATTTGATTTTCTTCTTTAATAATATTTCAAAGATTCATAGCATTAAGATGGATCTCAGCATCAAGTACCCATGACAAAATAATTTTTTTAAGAAATATCAAGTACAACGAATTCATACTTCATGGTATTTGACATTGTAAAAATAGTTGAAAGAGTCAAAGTCTAAATTTAGAAAATTCTCATCTCACATATATTATATTATAGACATGTAAAGATATATATTAGATTTCTAGAAAACTCATATTAGAGGAAAACAGAATTCTTATCTTGATGCACTAAAAGGAAACTTGAAGAATCTTGTTGCACAATTGGAGAGTTAACCATGCTTATAATGTATTATGAATAAAATAGAGAGAGAGAATAGAGAGAGAGACGTAAGAATATTAGCTTCAATAATCTAACTCTTCAGGAACTAGTTATGCCACTAATCTTTCTTGTATTTTTCTATATTTTTCTTGAGTAAAAATATGCCCTTATATAGGCTTAAAAATACGCAGTGATAGGTAGATACGCATATGAAAACAATGTACTAGATTTATGTACATGTACCATCATTTTAAGGACTTAGTATCTAGGCATACTAAGTACCTAATCACCCACCATGTAAATGAATATTTTGTAACAAATATATACTAAAGTTTTTATAATATTTAATACTTATTTGATGTTAAAATGATTTATTTAATATTTAAATTCATTTGTAATTAAATAATTTAGTTTAACCGATTAAATTGATAAAACTTTTTGAATCAATAAACTGATATTCTTATCGATTTAACTTTCTATTTGATTTTTTAAACTTATAGAAGCTCAAGAATGGAGAGATTAATCTAATCCATCCGGCCGAAGAACTTTGTTATTTTTGGCCATCAAATCTGAACATTGCAATCTCTTTTTATTTATTTATTTATTTTTTTGTTTTGAAATAAGTGAAAGAAAAGTATGTTCAATGCTTTGGGTTTTCTGACCTCATTCTCCATTTAAATGTCATTTTTTCCTTTAAACTTGTGTCCTGGATAAAGCGAATTCAAGTTTCAACCAGTGCTAAGGAGATTCAATTAGAAATTGAGAAAACAATTAAATATGCAAGTTTATTACAATTTGGCCGGCAACAGTTGTGGTGAAGTCAGAATGAATATTACTCTCCTAGTTATTCTATTCTATTTATTCTATATTTTAGCTTTCATGATTTAAAAAGTTTGATTTTATATCACAGGAAAGTTCCTTTTTTTACGAAAAGATAGTATTTTATTTTTTTCTTAAAACATATTTATTTCTTTAAATTAAAAAAGTTATTCTGATTTGATAAAAAGAATGTATTCATGAATTTTTATTTGCTAATATAATTTTCAAGGAAAGAATAAATATATCTTTTTTTCATTCTTTCTATACTCAAGATTTTTTTTAACTAAAATGATAGTTTAATTGATTTTAAATTTAATTTTTAATTGGTATCAAATTATTTTTAATTAAGATATATATTACTCCATGTACATGTTAAATATTTTAAATTTATCTATAATTATATATTAACTTGTGTGTTTATTGGAAATTTTCAATAAATTAGAAACATAATTTTTCAACATTCAAATTTTTTCAATATATTTGATAACTCATTAAATTTTACATACTAAAAAACTTTAGCGAAACATTAAATTTTGCATAGTAAAAAACTTTAGCAAAAAAGATTGAATGAGATAAATAGGTAGAGAGTTATTTATCGTTGCAGAATATGTTAAGTCAATTTTATTTTTTAAAAAATTTGTTATTTAAACTAAATTATTTTTTGATAAAAGAATAGATATTTAGATTAACCCTTTCATTTTTTATCTAAAACTATCCAAAATAATATAAAAGATTATGTTAATAAGATTAAAATTAAGAAATAATTAATTTTCAAAATTCAAGATTATAGTTATTAAATAATATAATTGCATTGGTTACTTAAGTTTTAGTAATATAACAAACAGTTTTTATAATACAAATTAAATGCTTATGAATTAAGTATTAAAAATTCAGTAATTAATTTTTCAATTTATCAAACAACACCTTTGAAATAAATATATTATTTAATTTTATTTAAGATAAATTAATTATCATTGCTTAAAAAAAATTTACTAAAAATTTTTTAAAACAAAAATGTGGTTATTTTATGAATAAAGTAAAATTTAAATTAATATTATTTTGATTAATAGAATGTTAAAGTTAGTAATTTTTTCAAGAGATATAAAATGTGTTTTTTAAAAAATAGGGCAAGTGATAATTATATTTTTCCTCTTTTCTCCTCTTATTTTCTTCAAATTTTTTAGTCAATGTCTTTATAGTTAAAATTTTTTTTAACATAATAATAATTAATTTATTTTAAATAAAGATAATCTAATAAACTCTCCCCAAAACTAACTAGGATTGAACTAAATATAAGTTTAAAATAACATGTACTTAAATTAAAATATAAATTAATTAAATTCTAAGTATTTTTAATTTAAAAAATGTTAAATAAAAATGAATGAACATATAAAATAAATTATTGATAAATAATATACTTTAGAACTAAAAAGATAAATGCTATTATATGTTTCTATCAACTCTCAAAGAATACTATCATACTTCTAAAACTAAAAAGATAAATGTATTTTTTATTAAATTTTTTAAACAAAAAGTCATGTTGGCATACTTTGAAAGGGAAAAAAAAACTTCTTTTAAAATTTGGAAATTTCAAAGCTTAATTTTTCTTACATAAAATATTTAATTTGCAAAATAAGTAGGATTAGATGTAACAAACATATATAGATATATGTATAATCTTTGTTTCAATCTGTAGTGTTCTGAGGATGGACTTTTCTACTAGAAAGGGTAAAAAAACAAAAAATCAGAGTTGATTATTCAATGAAAAAACACAGATATGCGTATCCTATCTCTAAATAAATCTAATCTTTTCTAGTGGAGGACCAGTGGAGGGTAGTGGACCCCAAAATTCAAACGATAGCATGATGTAATGTGTATCATGTTATGAAAGGGTGGGGGACTGGGCCCTTGATTTCCGACAAAAAATGGGCATTCATTAGGACAAATTAACTGTGTCTGTCGGGACTTGGGAGCCTCCCTATAACTGATAATAATTATTCCACTTCCCACTCAGATTGAGGTCAGGCCAGTGTTTATTAGTTTCCGTGCAGGTCACCGCCCCTCTTAGGTGGGATTGGGAGTGGGACTATCACAGGCCAAAGCAATGCAAGCCTCGATTCAGGACGGTCGGCCGTTGGCTTTTTTTATTAAAATATTATAAACTTTTTTTATTCTTAAAATAAATTGATATGAGTTGATTTTTTAAGATAGACTAATTTTTAAATTTAATTAAAAAATTATCAAATAAAATAATAATTTTTTTAGCGTAGATAAAAAATAAACATATTAAGTTTCAATTTCTTATCTACGAAGTAAAAAATGTTAGAAATTGACATAGTAAAAAATGAATACATAAAGTGTCGATTTCTCACTTGTAGTAGGAAATGGATACATTAAGTATCTATTTTTTATATTATTAAAAAAATTATTTTCATAAAATAAATTAAAAAATAAAATTTATAGGCCACGCATGACCCTTTGTAGAGAGTCAATTATTCTCCCTCCCCAACTTATGTCCAAGAGGGTCATTATCCGTGACGCTCCTACATTGTCCCTCTTTCTCAAAAATTATGAGGAGATAATTATTCGAGGGTGAGTGTGCTCTTAACTCTCTTCTCAAGTAGAACTCTTGATAAAATGAGCCTTCATTTTCATCTTCTCCTCATCGACTAAGAGAGTAATTTTAGATTGAGATATTTGAGGTTTAATTGATTAAATCAATTTATTTTTATAAGCTATAATTTATTTTTATTTTTAAAAGTTTTTTATATGATTATATGAGTTTAAATTTGCAAGGTATATTTTATTTGTAGAAGTTTAAAGTTATTTTTTTACATTGATTATAGGTGTTTAAATTCTTTTAAGGTTTGATTTATTTTATTTTTATGTTCAAATTTTAAGGTATTTTATCTAAAGATGATAAAATTAAGTTTGATTACATTAGTATTTTTTTGTTGAAATATTAGGTAATAGTTAGCTTTCATTACGAAATACAAATTATTTAGTAATGATTAAAATAATTTTTATTATAATTAAATATATATTTATATATATATTTTAAATCGTGGCTGTTAGGAAAGCAATTGGATTTTAGTTTGAAGAGATTAAACCGTTTGAATATTTTGAAGTTATAATTTATTTTTGTTTATGAAAATTTAATTTAATTCTTATTTTAAGGATAGGTAATGATGAATTTAAATAAAAAATGTTGTTATAGAGAAAATTTTGGATCAATTCAATGGCTTCATCATCATCATCATCATCATTGTTGAGATTATAAGATTATCATATACGTCATGAGTATTATATGAGGTACCAAAAATTTTTTAATCATATATTTAAAACATTATTAATTATAAATTTAATAATTAATGAATTAATAACTTTTTTAACAGACTACTTGATTGGAGAGCTAGTCGCGAAAAGTTTCTTTTGAACCACTGAATCTCTTAATTGTAAACTATTTAAGAAAAGCCTAATTTTACCATGCGACCTTAGTCAACTGATGTAAATATGAAATATGACTAATATGTGCGTTGGTTGAATGATGGAGACATAAGATGCGCATGTTTCATTTTCCATGCGTTGCATATATAATCATCCTAGAAGATGTTGCACTTCAACTAAATCTATCAGTTAATGGTAAAGAAGTAACAGGGGAAAGTCTGTTACACTGAGAGGCTTTATTTGAAGAATTATTGGGTGTGATCCCTTCAGAAAGCTCTATTCAAGGCTCAACTATCACAATGACTTGATTGACATAAACGTTCCATAATATCCCTAAACAGGCAACTTAACGGCAACTAGAATGCACTACTAGAACATACATTTTATGCGTCATTAGAGGAATATTAACACCTGATAAATCTGGAATTGGGGTTATTTAATGTATCTTTCACTTTTAGCATATTTAAGTGATGTTGTAAAGTATAGCTAGGGTGCAGCATGTTCAGAGTTCTTGTATAGGGAACTCTTCCGTGCAACAGTTAAAGGGATGCATGACAAAGGTGGTTGTTTAATGCCATTGGCGTCATGAGCATGGAGCTGACTGACATCCCGTATATCCTCTTGCATTAAGGTAATAAATTTAAGTATTTAATTTATATTACAACAAATTGTACTTGCATAATAGTTCATGTATTATATATATTTGAATAGACAGTGCAATTCGTAGCAAACTACTGATGTAGAAAGCATTAATGCATGACTAGATCGTATGAGACATAATAAGGTAAATGTTTTAATAGTTTATCTCAAGTACATGCGTATTGTAAACACTTAATTTTGTCCGGGCCCTTTTCCTGACAGTCCTAAAATATCTAAGATCGATAATGAGGCAATCGTCCCGATAGGGGTAGACTTTCTTCAAGTAGACTGGACATTTTCAAATGCATTTTAGTCCTACCTAAATGGTTGCATATGCATCTGATAGAGAAAATGCAATTTTGAGGGTTGTAAAGAACAAATCTCGGATAAAAAGATAAGTATTAAAGTAAAAAATTAGTATTTGAATTTATTCTTGCAAAATTTTGAAATTCATTTTGAAATACGATATCACAGTCAAATTTTTTACTTTTAGGGATTTTTAAAGATTTTTTCATAAAATTTTGGGATTTAGCTGTAGTTATTTTTAATGATACTCATGTAGTATTTATGCTGATACTCACCTTAAAAAATAAAAAATATTAAACAAATTCATATTGGCATTTTATACCATGAGTTATCAAATTGTTAAATTTATGTATTAAATTTAAAATTTTCACAGCATCACATGCTTGCAAAATTTTTTCAGTACAATTTATTTTGGATCTTAGGATTTCATCTTTATTATTTTTTTGATAGTTTGAGCAATGTGCTGAATTTAATTTATTTTTGTAAATTTGAACATATTTTTAAAATTTTTAGTATCAACATATGAACTTTTTCTTATCTGTAAAATTTTTTAGAGTTTAGAATCTTAAATATTTCACATATTTTAATAAAATAACTTTGATTTAGCTTTTTTGAATTCCAATTCATTTTTATGAAATATAATTTTCACCCACAAGGATTTTTGCTCATAAAATTTATAATTTTCGAATTTTTAATTACCTTTTTCTTACACATAAAATTTTTCAAAAATTTCTTTTTGAAATTTTATATGAAAGTTTTATTAATTTTATTTTTAATGAGCCAAAATATATTTTTCCATTGCATGGGCTATAAAACTTGCTAATTTTTTAACAGGTTCAATAAGCACATTAGGTTTCAAACAAGCCCAATAAACCTATTTTTTTTTTTAACAAGCCTAATAATCCTATTTTAATTAAATTTTAATTGAATCTATTATATGAAGTTTCATTTCTTGAATACATAAATTTTTAATTTTTTTACAATTTAGCTTATATAATTTGTTTTTATCCAAATTAGATTTTTTCTCTAATCTTATCATCTTGTTTCTATATGATGATGATGTCATGCATGACATCATCATGCAAAACAACAAATATATTAATTAAAACTTATCAAAAAAGAAAAAAAAAGAAAAAATATGATAAAAATAAAAAAAATAAAGGAAATTGGTAGAAAAATCAAGAAGCATTCAATGAAGGCGGCTTCATCGACCCTTTGGCTGAACCTCTCCTTTATAAATAAGGGGAGGATGTTTCAAGAACAAGCTTTAGCATTTCATAACACAAAAGCACTAAAAAACATCAAAATTTCTTAGTTTTTTTTTTTTAAAATTTCTAAGGTAATTTCTCTTGGAAAGTTTTAATTTTTGTTCATTTTATGCTTGATTCTTCCTTTTACTAAGCCAAAATCACACTTGTACTTATGGATTTTAATCCATGTTAAAAGGTCATGTATAATAGCTATGAACAGAGTTGCTTGACTTTGTTCTTTTATTTAATTTTTTATTAGTGTTTTATTGATTTCCATCAAGATTATTTGCATTTGTTGATAGAAATAATGTTATTTTATGTATTTATTTTTTTGTTATTTTTCTTAATATTTTCATGTTGATTTATGTTCGTATATTCATTATTTATCATGATTTTATGCATTTTTAAGCTTTGTAAAAATTATGAGATGTATGTATATAGATATTCTTAAAAATATATGATGAAAAAAAATTAATTTTGGTGAAATACATGCTGGTTGAAAATGATTAAGGCATTTGGATAATGTTTTATGTTGATTTCATTGTATTTTAGATTATTTTATAATATTTGAAATTTGTAAATGCTCTAAAATAATTTTTCAAAAATTTTAAAAGCCTTGGAAGGGTATTTCCATGCTTGGTCGAGCGTAACTTGGATGATTTTGTGATGTTTTGATTTTTTTAGGCTATTTTGTAATTATGGAAAGCATAGGGACTAAATTTTTAAAAAATGCAAAAATTTTTCCATGGCCACCCAAGCTTGGCCAAATCCTTATTGAGACATCTAGGGGTGTTGTTCATATATTTAACACGTTTGAATATGTTTTATGCATTTCTAACCTTTTGAGGCCTTTTTGCAATTTTAAAAAGTTTAGGGATCTATTTGCAAAAAGTGAAAATATTATTCCAAGTCCAAGGGTATTTGGCGAAATTCTCTTGGTGATATTTAATGAGTTTTCCATGCTACTTTTGATTTGTTTGATATTTGATTTTATGTTTTATTTCATATACGGACTAAATTGTAAAATAAAAAAAAATGTTTCAAAGCCATCCATGCTTGGCTGAATATTCCATGCACTTTTAAGAGTGTTTTTCATACATTTTAAACATGTTTAAATGCATTTTGTACATTTTAACCTTTTGGGGACTTTTTTTTGAAAATTTGAAAATTTTAAGGACTTATTTGCAAAAAAAAAATGTTTTACATCCAAAGGTGCTTGGCCTAATGGTTTTTATGATTTTTATTGAATTTTCCATATTGATTTGGATATATTTAATATTTGATTTTGTGTTTTATTTCATGTAAAGATTGTTTTGTAAAAATAAAAAAGTTTAGGGACCACTTAGTAAAGCCTTGCATTTTAGTATTACAATGGTTATTTCCCACATCAAATTACCCATTTAGGGTATTTTGGTCATTTTCTAACATTTTTAGCATTTTTAGCCGTTTTGGGGGATAAAATGCAAATTTTAAAAAATTAAGGACCTATTTGTAATTCTTGCATTTTAGGTCATCTTTGATATCCAAGTTACCCATTTAAGGTATAAATGTCATTTTATATCATTTCCTAGTCCTTTAGGATATCGAGGTACTTATACGTCGAAGGTACACTTTAAGAGTATTTTAGTAATTTAATTTAAAACCAAGTTCTTTATGATCACCGGGATACTTCTATGTCAGAGGTGCATAATAAGGATAGGTTCATATTTTTATGATAATATTGACTCTTTTAGAGTAATAAGATACTTATATGTCGAAGGTACAACCTTAGGGTATTTTGGTAATTTACATTAGAATCAAGTTTTATGTGATCACCAGGATACTTATATGTCAAAGGTACATAGTAGGAATATGTTCTTCATTAGAAAGTTATCAAGTCTTTTAAGGTTGCTAAGATACTTTCACGTCAAAGGTATACCTTAGTGACATCTTAGTGTTATATTTTAGAATTGAGTCATTTAGGGTTATCGAGATATTTATACATCGAAGGTGTACTTTAAGGGTCTCAGGATAAGTTTCATTGTTTGTCATAGATTCAGAATTTTCAAAAATTAAGGCAATATCTCTGAGTTAAAGTAATTCTTGGAATGTCTCCTAGTATATAAGAAGGATTTTATAGATTATTTTAATAACGAGATATCCTTTTCAAAATGAAAATTGAAAATTTTTAAAATTTATGAAAATAAACTTTTCGTATTCCTCCTACTCTCCAGTGGTGCAAAAAATATGATAATAAAACCTTTCATATTCCTCTGGTCCTCTAATTGGGTAGAAAAGATATTTTGGTTTTAAAAAATATGAAAAACTCAATTTTCTTGTTCAAAAATAAATAAATTTATTTCATTAAGTTTTACTTTTAATAGCTATGGGAATTATAATTAAATATCATATAATGAAATCGAATAAAATTAGATTTACATGAAAATGTGATTAATAAAGTACTAATTACTACGTGTCATAAGAGGGATTGATCCTTACTCATGACTATAACCTACTCCCAAGCCCTTTCATGTGACCTTTGGTATTATCGTAGATCTTAGAGTTTATATTTAAGGGTTTTGTAACCCTTAAAATACGAGCTTTGATAAGTAACCAATCTCAACTAACCAAAATAGATTAGTAGTGACTCCAAAATAAATGGTCATTTTGTAACAATTATTTAGGGTTTAAGTCAAGTGAACGATTCATCTTGACAACTCTTTCCCCGAAAATAATAATAATAATAATAATAATAATAATAATAATATGGCCCCTATAAATAAAAAACAATGATATATATATATATA
>JBBYHO010000022.1:4288850-4309356 GCA_038382025.1 Adansonia gregorii | reverse complement strand
AATAATAATAATAATAATAATAATAATAATAATAATATGGCCCCTATAAATAAAAAACAATGATATATATATATATATAGGAACAAGGGGTACACCCGCCTTTTAAGTCAGGTTAGCTAGGTAAGGTGTCATGGCCAACATGCTACACCAATAATTGCTTTGCAGGATGAGAGACCGGCCCTGGAGCTCTTTTTTCTCCATCTGTATGGCTACCATCTTTACTTTTAAAACATCATTCTTTTGTGTGAATATGTCTATTGCTAGGTTGAAAACACCTTGCATCCCTCACTGAGCTCCTCCACTATGGATTCTAGCTCTTTAATACGACTCCCCATGATCTTAAGGCTCTTCTGTATATCTCAATAGTCATCTTAAGCTTGGACACCCTACCATTCATGGTTGATAAACTATCTCTTGAACTATTAGTTTTCCTTCCTCTCCCATGAATCTTTGATATCTCTTATGTTTGGTTTTTTTGCTTAGGATGCCATCTCGATAATTAATACCTTTCACAAACCACGAGCTTTGATACCAACTATCATGAGCCTAGACTTTAGCCTAGAAAACCGCATGAACTTGGGCTTGGAATCACTTCCTTATATACCTAGGTCAGCTTATAAACACTCGAAGAAAGAATATGAATTCCCTAATGCACTAAAACTAGAAACTTAATGAAGCTAAGCAAAAAAAAAAAAAAAGGAATACAAATAAATAAGAGAAATGCTTAATATATTATTCAGTGTTTGATGATACAAATAATGTTATGAGGCCTATTTTTGTAGTTAGATCCCTATTATGTTAATGGCTTAGATCATTTCTAGATGACTATGATTGCACTCATCAACAAATATCTAGATCCTAAAGAATTTAAAGTTTGAACTTTAGATTCTAAACTAAGCTAGAGTAACAGTGTTTGACTAGGTCTTTAAGCTTCTAAAAACTCTAAGTAAATTTAGGCCTTCAAAATTCTTTAAGTATTAGGGCAGTCTTATTGGGTCAAGATGTTCCAATAAGTACTCATATCCATGTCTTGGGCATATTGTACAAGCCTTGGGACTGAGTTGCTACACATGGCTTGTGACATGTTCATGATAAAATTGTAAATGAATGTGTTTGATGATTAGTTCATAAATAATTCAGTTTTTATTCGTTTATATTCATTCATCAAGCTAAATAAACAATTATGAACATGATTTTAAAGCTCGTTCATTAAATGAAACAAACTCAAATAGTATCTTCAATTCCTTTATGTTCACAACAAGTTCATTTAAAACTTGTTTATTGTTTGAATATAATGTAATTAATATTATTATTTATTTTTTCTTTTATTTATTTATAGTATAATTAATAATATTTATGCTTTATCATTTTATATTTAAAACTAATAAACATGTTTATTTGTTTATTTAGATTTGTTTGTTTATTGTTTATAGAATAGATTTTTAATTGCTTATTAACATATTCAATTATACTTTCATTAATATATTTGTTTAGTATTCACAAACAATTTCACTTAATTTAAACAAACAAAAACACATAATTTTAAATGAATTGAACTTAAACATAAATTTAAAATCTTAAAGAATACGAATAAACTCAAAACTAAACAAACAAACATAAAAAAAAAATATATTTATTCAATTTTGATTCATTTACTATCCTAATTCTTGTTGGGCCCTAGAACAGGGAAGGTTTTTCTTTTTTTGCTTCGTAATGATTTTACCCCACATTTGGAAAGAGAAACGAAAAAAAGAAGGCAATGGATGGATAGAAATAACAATATAATGTCAATTTATACGTCGTTAGAAAGATCACCAATACGGAAATTTACAAAATTTTAACGTCTTATTCTTTTCACCCTTTAGCGAAAACTCCAAAAAAAAAAAAAAAAATCAAAGTACTGTTAAAAGGTCGCTTCTTGTGAAAGTAAAGCAAATTCTTCAGGCTCGGAAGGAAGGCGCTGCCAGAAGGAAATTAATGGGTAATTAATGGCAAAAATGAAAACTCCAGATGATCCAGAGCAAGAAGAGGCTTGGTTTGACCCACCACTTGCCTAAAAATTAGAATACAATATTCTGAATTCCTACCATCACTGTCCTGCTACTCTTCTTCTTAAGTCTTTTTTAATGAATAATGACAACTATATTGACACTGCTAACCCTGACCAACCATCATCAGGCTTCACTCGAGTTCTTGCAGTGAAATGACCAGCATTTAAGTGGTATGATTTAGATAGACTCGGGGAAAACAGGCATCTCAAGCCACAAGTTTAAACTTTAAAGTTTTACTCTCATTTCATTGCATAAATGCATTCAACAAACCTTACTACTGGGACTCAGAAGTTTGGTGTAATCTTACAAGGTCTATAATTGAATTCTAGACACTCGAACCTTTACCTAAGACGGAAAAAACGCTGCTTTCTGCCCAAAAAAAAATGTTAATCAATGTGCATGAATTTCTTATTATCTAATGTTTGCTGAATTCTCAAACATTTAGAAGTAGACAGTTTGATGTTGTTCCCATTTTAGCTATTAAACACAATTAAAAAATTAAAATTAAAATTTTAAAAAATCAATATGGAAAACCTTTTGGGCATGTAGAACTTAGTAAAAATCATAGCAAAATACACCAAGCATGGACATGATCAAATGCACTTTACCCTAAAAAGCCTAAAGCATTTTTGTTCAATGAATAAAAAACAAACCGAAGATCAAACCAGTCAAACTTCTGATTCTCAATTCAATCAATTGAACCAAACGATTCAACATGACATCATCCAAAGAATATATAAAAATAAAAATAATTCAAAAATTCAGAAAAAATTTAAAATTAAAATAAATAATATAAATAACACGGTATCCAATTAAAATGAGTATATTTGAATTTGATTAATTGGTCGGAATGAAAAAAATGAAAGTTGAGTTTGGGATTCAGAAAAATTAAAGGGGTTTTAAAAAAGTTGTTTAAACTATAAAAACTAAAAGCCCCAAAAAGATTAATAAATTGCAATTTGATTGAAAAGGAAAAGCCCAAAAACAATAAAAATATGTTAAATCCTATTCTACTGCTTTCCTAAACTGAGCCCACTAATTACTGGTTCCCTCGACTAGCCTGGAAGAAGAAAGCGCACCTTTCATTCCCTACTTGAGCCCGTCTCCTTACTAGAAAGATTGCCCACTACCTTTCCGTCTCTGGTTCTCGGCTTTTTACCGGTTCTGTACAATTCGCCAACAGTTTCTTGTTACCGTTATTAGCACACCTTCAAACATTCACTCAAGCAAAAACATGATTACATGAGCTAGAGCATTCAAAATTAGAATTTTAAACAGCAGATGTTCCACGATTCCAAGTTCGTGTAGAATTGCCCCTAGTAGTAGAGAAATAAGATGCAAGACTCGTAGACCATGACAAGATCAGAAAGTTGAATGTGTCAATCAAGTCTGATGTGGCACAAACATTTGTAAAAGCAATCATCTAAAGCAGCCGCAGACAACGATGCAGTCCAGTGAACATGAACCAGTAGGACTCAGGTTATCCCTCAGAGTTGAGCAAATAATCTGGCGGACGCCAAGCATACATCCTCTAACACAACCAGGGGCTCAAATATACATTTCTCGGCCATTTATCGATTGGCACTTCGGAAAGAGCTGAGTTACAAACTACATGACGCCTAAATATATAATTAGAGCCATATATAAATGAATTATTAGACCGTTTAGACCAGGGTGCTAAAAACCATATAAAGGTAAGAACAAGGAAAGACAACAAGCATTAGCGCATTACAATTAAGTGTCACACTGTTAGATCATATGATTAAAGAAAAGACTAGGTAAATGTCAAAATGTCTTGAAATAACAATTAATCTGAAAAATGCACTACCAAAACCAGGAGTTAACACTTCACCAATAATCACAACGAGTAGTATCATCTCATTTTTGAGAGGTTGCACAAGAATCAGCAAAAGAGGTTTCAACAGTTCCCGCTATAGAGCTCCAACATTTGAACACTCCCCCTCATTTTTAACACAAACTAGAACAGATCTATGGTGTGCCAGATCATCCAGTGGATTTAGCTCATGCAGGAAAACCACAGTGGCATAATTTTCAAAACCCAAGCCCTTCATCTGTTATACGCATTAATACATTCAATTACAGAAAAACTTTTCCACGAAACTCTGGTTTCAGCTTTTGATACCAAAGAGAAAGAGTTTTCCTTTTCTTTATTATGAAGGTTAAAGAGATGGGTCTTAAATGATTTCCTGCTTGAAGACAATACTAATGACAAACATCTGTTCTGGAACTGAATTAGAAAGAAAAGCCAAAAGGCATCATTCATATCAACAAGTTATATGCAATTGAAAGAATACAAGTAAGAGTAAAGATCAAGAAATAAATAGGGGGGAAAGACAAGTGATACCCCATACTTTGATATTTTGCCCTGATCCTTCAGCAAAGAAAAGAGAAGATCTGAAACGATGCTTCTAGGTTCTAGCATCCACATCAAACCCTGCTCCTGTCCAGCCAGGTAACGTGGATCCTCTACTCTTGGGAACAGCACCAATCCCCTTTCCTCTTCCTTGAAAATGGATTTTCTTCTTTCCTTTTACTTCTCCATCAATTGTTGGCAGTTGATTCTGTGCATTCATAGCCCGAACATTTCCATCATTACCTACATTAGGTACATTTTCAGAAACAGTAGAGCCTGGATCTGTTATTTGAGGAACCGAGGAAGCATCTATAGTTGCAGCACCCTGTGTGAATCCAATTGCTTTCATGTCCTAAACATGATCCAAGGGCAAACTTTCAACAATCTTTCTATGATGTACACAAATATACCAGAGCTTATAATAATCTACAAGCCTGACAATATATAAAAGAAATACAAGACGATGGCCAAGAATGGAGCCTTAGTTAAGCAGGCACTTTAGTTTGGCTTCTTAAAAAGCCATTTCCAAAATGATCCTGGCTCACCATGAGCAAATCAGGGAATTGATGCAGAAATCTATTTTCAAAAATCTGAGGTAGTTTATTGTATAAAAAACATAATGTCAGAAAGATCAATAAATTAAGGCTTTGATCTCACTCCATTTTTTCCCCTTCTCCTTTTTAGTAGGAGTAAGGGACATTTTAAATTGATTAATAGAACAATTGCCTATAGGAAGCAAACATTAACAAAGAATCAACAAGGACTATACTAGATGGTCAAGAAAAGTTCTGTTAGTTTGTAGACATAAACACACGAGTATCTTTCCATTTCAATATGACACCTTATTAATCAAAGTTTATAACACAGTGAAAGCAAAAATGATAAGCTATAGAAAGTCACAAGCAGAACACAGAATAAAAGACCACCGTTTTTCACCAGGTAACATGCCTATTTTGATAACTGTTCTAAAGAAGTTATCTTCTCCTAATAGAGCACCATAGAAGTATTGGATACTACATGAAAAACTTGCAGTGTAGTAAGGAGAAATAAAAAGAAAGCTTACATGAGGAGACAAAGTGGATGCCCTACTGGGGTTCAGAGCTTCCATTCGCCTTTTCAACTCCTCAAGTCGTGCAAACTGAGAATTACTGCTTTCTTGAACCTATCAATGACAAGCATCAAATTATTACACGGTGCATTAATGCAAGCTTATCCACCTATAGCAAAGAAGTATACCAAATTTTTTAAGTCCTCGCATAACTTCTGCTTAATTGCTTCCTCATCACTCAAAGCCTTTAATGCTGCTTCCCAAATCTGAAATACATTAAAAAAAAAAACTGCTATCAAATTGAAGGCAGGAGGCAAAATACTTGCCAGTAAAATTGATTGTAAAAGAAACTGAAAAATTATCCAATAGCCTCTAGCAAGTCCCCAAAAAAAAAAAAAAAAAAATCAGTTTAGGCCTTAATTAATTCAAATACAACCATAACCATCTTGTATGACTAACTTGCAGAATCTACCTTAATCTGCAAAGTGACAGCTACAAATTCCCTCAATTTCAGATAAAGTGGGTTTACATGGGCATGCTGTCATCTTAAGATTTGCATTGGAAAGTTTTTCATGTTGAAATTTTAAGATTTGGCCTCTCAGGTCCTAATCAACCTAGTATCTCTGCCCTTTAAGCAAGCAGAATTGTAATAATGAGAACCTTTCATGACGCAAATTATAAGGCATGACACAAGCATATTTCCACTTGAGAGAGAGACAGAGAGAGAGAGAGAGAATCAACAAACCTTTCGTGCTTGTTCTTCCTTCTGCTTGGCAATACGTATTCTCTCAGTTGACATTTCAATTTTCTTTCTCATATGTTCAAGGGCTGAATGTATTCACCACAAATTATAAAATGCAAAAGTCACACGACTATAGAAGAATACACATAAATGAAGAAATATTTCATAGTGGCAAGGACACATCAACCTGCTTTTTTAGGCCCAGCAATGAGTTTCATCTCCATTGTAAGATTTGCTAGTTCTCTTTCAACATCACGAATTTTAGAATAATTTTCTTCTATGTATCTGAAAATATGGATCAAAAGGGATTAGCTAAAATCCCCCAAAAAATGAAATCATGAGAAACAAACTGAAACAATATTAAAAGGAAGAAAAATGAAAACTTTGTTAAGCAGAATGCTCTTTCAACCTTTGTACAAGTAAATGCTACGCACAGGATAATAAAATTATTAAATGCAAATAGATACTTTTTACTATAAATTGTTATATTTTAATAACTGAATCCTAAGAAAAACATAAACCTACTTTCTTACACTTGATTAACTGAGTAAACAAAGATTGTCATGCTTAAGTTTTACAATACAAATAAGTAAAAGAAACTCCTAAATTTAAAGAAAAAATGCCAGAGTTCATAACCAAGCGCAAATCAAATCAGTTCCAGGTTCAATAATGAAAACTTAATTAAAGCAATAACAATGAATCAATTGTGATTTAGGATTCAATTCTCATTTTGAGTTGTATAAAACTCACTTCAAAACCTTATGCACCAGCTCTAATCACCTCCTATCTCTCTAGATTTGAATTACAGTAAGGCTTTAAGGTAATTCTACAAGGCTAACAATTTATAGAAAACTCAGATATTGTGTTTCTAGATAAACACGTGCATTGCAGGATTAGAAGAACAATTTGATTACTATTTCTGAATTAAATTCCAGCATTGAACAGAATCGTCCAGATAGGCCAGGTTTACTACAATTGAACTAAAGCAAGCGAAAAATAAATGATGAAATACAGCACATCCAAAAAACAGAAAGTTAGAAGCCACAATATGAACATACTTCTTGAGTTGAAGCCGCTCTTCCTCAATTATCTGCGGCCAAAGGAAAAAGAATGTTATAAAAAAAATGAAAATTGGCCATCACTTTTCCACCAGAGCAATCACGAAACACAGAAAGAGAAGAGAAGAAAGAGAAGTAACCTTCTCAGTGTAGGCGATGACAGGTGCTTCCCTAGGGAGTCCATCGGGTCCGATCTCGGGTACCAGGGCAGGATTGAAGGTCATTTTTCTTCTTTCTTTCCTTTGGAATTGAAATCAAAGCTAGAAATAAAAATGGATAACAGTCTTCTGATTTACCCGATATGATTTTACAAAAAATAAACGGATTCGTTTTATCTCTTGAAGCATTGCATTGTTGCCTTCCTTAATTTTTGTTTGTTTTTTTCGTTTCGCTTTCTTCAATTGACTGAAAAGGGGGAAAAAAAATACTCGTCCGATCGTCGCAAGACGTGCGTTTCTGTGTGCATAGCCATGTTACTAACAAGCACAATAAAAATTTAATATATTAAATAATTAATATGATATATAGTAAATAATTTTTATATTTATATTATATTAAAATAGTTGAATTGATGTTATAAATTAATAGAATATTAGTTTAATTAGTAAAATTATTTAAAAATTATGAAATTATATTAATAATATAAATTAAGAGATAAGTATATATTATTTTATAAAATATAAAATTATCTGTTAATTAAATTTATTTTAAAATTTTTGTCTTTCATTTTAATCATTTAAATAATTAATCATTCACGTAATAAATAAGTTATGATTTAATTATATTAATTATACTTAAATATATTATTATCATACATTTGGAATATCTAACGTGAAATGTGTACTCATCAGAACATTTAACTTAACGATTGACGTACATTTTCAACTTATGAGCAGCTGCCAGAACGTACTACTCACGTCTTCAAAGGTTGTCCTATATATATATATATAGTGCGTACCAGTTCAATTGTGGAGAGGCCGACGGATTGGTTCAGTGGTCTGGTCCAATGAAGCGCGTATCCTCCAGTTATGCGGAAGTCATTTTTCAATGGCCGCATAAAATTGGTCCCTTCAAACGGAGATGAAATTTGCTGAACATTTGCTAAGGCTATACCTTCGGTTAGAAAAGCAAAAACTAGCTGGTAGATGTAGTAATTTGTCATGTAAATATTCTGGTGTAATTTTTATATAAATTATTTAAATATAAATATAAATATAATATAAATTATTAAATATATTAAAATTTTAAATATAAATATATATTTAAATATATTATATTAATTATATTTAAACATATCATATCATATTTATTTTATTAATTTTATATTTATTAAATATATTATGTATATAATATATTTTTTATCCATCCAAAATTATAGAATTTTATCTTAAATTTTATAAGTTCTCAAAGTACTTGAAACTGAAGTTTACACGACAGCAGTACAAACTTCCGAGGCATTTCGCAATACCCTTTTAAGTAGAATGAGCCAACTGGAATTTGAAATTCAACATCAAAAAAAAAAAAATGCATGTCTATGAGAATACGTTATTGAATATTATTATTTTGTTTAAAACAATCTTGATCACACAATAGAATTTTTTTTATTATGCTAGGTTTAAAAAATAATAATAAATTAATTATAGCTTGGATTTGTTGCTTTCACAATATTAGTTTTGTTGTTTTAATTTCTTGATTTCAATTTTGTGAATTTAATTCTTAAGTTTTTATTAAAAATAGATTTGAAGACAATTGATAATAGTACTAAGATTTTATTTTTTTTAATTTGAATTACATGAAATTATAGCATGTGTCAGAATATATTGCATGATAATTTTTTAAGAAAGGATTGGAGGATCAATTTACAGCTGTCGAATTGTCACAATCTAATAGTTCAAATAAGGTGATGGAGACTGAAGCGCTAATTAGGCCACTCTTTTAAGACAATATGCACCCTTTCGATGATAATAACCTGTGCAAAGAGGTTCTACTTCATGACATACAATAAGTCCAATCACTTATTGTATACCTTGTTAACCTGCACAAGTTATAATGTAGAAGCTCCATAAAATCAACACTTTTTTCACTTAATTAATTAGTGCTCTTTAAAAAGACTTAGGAAGACTTTAATGGATATAATGATACAATTAAAAGAGAGATTAATTTTTTTTTTAAAGTTGGATGATCAAATAGTGAAAATAGATCCTATTGATAGAATATGATTTAAACAAAACAAATGAAAATTTTTAATTTGAACAATTAATTTCTCTTTATAACTTTAACATTTCAATTAAGAGTGTTGATGCAACAATGGAGGTTGATGGGTCAAGGGCGATTAGCTGGGTCTCCAATGGAGGATCTACAAGACAAAAAAAATTAGAAGGCATCGAAGTTTGTACTCCAAGCTCGCACTCCGATACTTAAGTCAGCAAAGTTTTTTTTTTCAAAAAGGGAGGCAAAGTAATAGAATAGTAAGTATGTAGCAGTTGAGCCTAAGGTTTAGAGCGAGTAGATCATACAGTTTTCCTGTATGACTTTGGGTTTTGTGACCTAGGGCTGACTTACTCTTATATAGGCTTTTAGCAGATAGCCAATCTAGGCCCATAGATGTGAGCGGCCATATAAGTGTAATAATTGCCCTCTGAGGCTAAAGATGGTTATAGAGTGACCATTAGTAGCCCTTAATGTTTTACAAGTAAGTTGAAATTTGGCGTTCTAGTCACTATAGTGAACTGCCATTTTTTTTGCGAGTTGGAGTGCACCCTAATCATGACATGTAGTCGCTAATTAATTAATTGTTTTTAAATTTTGAATATTTTCTTGATGTAGGCAAATCTACAGTGATTATGCCATAGCCATACAACGCCTTTTAATGCTCGACACATATCATCATGCGGCGTCTCGAGGTTTTGCATTAATGAGGTATACATATATACAGTTATATCACTTTAGTGTTTCCACTTTCTATTTTTCATTTTACTTTTTGTATGTTTCTTTTACTTTTTACTTTTTTTCTTGTTCATTTTGCAAGAATTTTACAATCTTTTTGTATGTTCGATTGAGCATTAACTTTCTCTCAATCTTTTCTTTTATTTTTTTATCAGTGAAACTTCTTGAAACTTTCATGATCTTAGTTCAAAGGTGCATTTTGCATGGTCTTTTTTCATCCAATATCATCTGTCTTTACAATACTCTAGGTAAGGTTTCATCACCACTTTTTTGATCCATTTGCAATTTAGTTTTTTGGGTTTCGAGTGTTTTTTTTGGGTGAATGGTTGTTCCCTAACTGCGCATACTCTTAAAATCGATTGGCATAAAAGGTTAATTAGAGGCTAGTGGTAAGGAAATTCATAAGCATCTATTAAAGATGATGGATTCTAATGTTGGCAAGTTTAGTGGTCAATTAATGTTAAAAATAGAAAAAAAAAAGGATTTTTATTCTTATGGAAGGGAAGTAGAGTGCTATGATGGTCGAGAAAGGTAAGCAGATAAGGGATTCCTTAAATGTTGATCAAGATGTTGGTAATGCCGAAGAGGTTAAGGAAATTTCAAACACTGAAGAGAAAATAGATGCTTGTTTTATTGATTTATATAGGTGCAAGATTACAATGAAGATTGTCAGGAAATTGTTGACGGATAGAGGACTTAACTTCATTTGGTATGAGCAGTCTCATCCTTCTTGAAGGCCGTTCGTGACTAGTGTGGAAGATAATAATGTTCCTTTCTAACTTGATATTTTTAAAAAAGTTTCACTTGCCTTTGGAGGTATTCTTTGTATTTTTATGATTTCTTAATTCTTAGATTCAACAAAGAGAATAATTAGTTTCCAACTATAAAACTTGTGAAGCACTTATCTTCTTTAAGGAATTAACACAAATGTTGGTACTACTTATAAGCGAACAACAAAATGATAATTGATACCCCTTTCAACTCTTATGTTAGGAATGATTAATTTTTTATCATTCAGAAGATGTCAAATATGGAGTAGGGTTTCCAGTTAAACAAAATACTGTTCGCTTATGAGTAACATGAAGGTGGCTTTCAATGAGCTTGAGAATGATCAAAAAAATTATTTTACCATTAATCAAGTCAAGTGTCAAGACTACTTGGCTCTTCAAAAGGTCTAGAGATATTGTCTTGGCTTGGATGCTTCATATCATTCTACTTATGTTACTTGCTCTATCAGTAAGAAAGTTTGACCATAAAAAAACATGTATGTGTTGTATCATGCTTTTCTTAGGTGTTAATGCGATAGACCTTTTTGTGATGCTTATCTTCTTTTTATAGGCAATATATGTGCTAGCTCCAGTTCAGTTAGTAGATTACTAACTGAAATAGTTAATTTGGATGATTCTCTTAATATGACTATTGCGCTTAACCTAGCTAGGAACGCACCTTACATTGACCTAGTTGAAGTAATTATAGTCGAGAAAGAAAGTCATTCTAGGCAATTATTGAGTAAGGGCATGTCTAGTCAATCATTTAACGTTATTGCTTCAGAAGGTATATGGTAAGTGTATACTGTTTTTTTTTTTTGGCTTGTCATTCTCTAGCTCATCTGTTGCTCACTTACAAAAATAAATCCTACTACCAAAGCTGTTATTGCCTAACTTGAGATGCAAAAGGCTATTATGGCCAAAGAAGAGTCATGCTTAAAGAGAAAAACCAAAAATGGTGATGGGTATGCTTTTACACCTAAGAGGGTAACCTTGACCAGTCACCTTTAGTGCTAAAAGCGATGCCCCTTCAGTAGCATCTTTTACCACAGGAGCACCTGTAGTTAATGCAACCATAGTGTCTACAAAACGCTACGAATCTACTACTTCTAAGGTTACTTTGACACTTATCATGCCCATAACTAGAGTAGTTTTAGTTCAAATTCAATAAGTGCACCAAATGAAATGACTTTTCCAAAGGTGCATCTGTAGAGGCACAACTTAAAATAAAAAGGCATTTTGCCTGAAGCTGAAGCAGCATGCAGGTGGGTGAATATGTTTTTGTTGTCTATGAATGTAGCAGCCAACCATCAGTCCGATCTGGTGTGCATGGTAAAGGTATGTTCACTTTTATTTTCTTATAAGCTTCTCTTTTATTGCTTGTATGCATGCATAAATTATTTTTCATGTTATGTAGGCTCTGCATTGCCAAACGGCTAGTATTCATCAAATGTATATGTTGATCAGCTCTCTTGAGAAGGCAAGAAAAGTGGTAACCAATAATAAAGCCAATTATAGCTTTCAAGTCCATGGAATTGGAAGTCAAAGTTGACAAACTTTCTTTGAAGAAGAAGGCTTTATACGAGTTAGTGTTAAAATATAAGAAAAAAGCTAAAAGGGCCAAGGTGGATTTAAAGATGGCTCAAGATACAAATGTTGTACTTGCTAAGGATTTAGAAGAAGCCAAAAAGACTTACGCCAATCATAGCTCCAATGTAGTGGTGACAACTACTAGAATTTCAAAACTTGAGGTGCAAGTTGAGAAGGCAAATTTTTGTATGCAAGAAGCTTTGAAGACTTAAAAAATGGAATTAATTAGTTAACTTATGGCTTATGGTGAAACATAAAGGAAAAGCGTGTTTTATGACATTCAATTTTTTTATGGTCTTTTGGATTTAAGGGATATACAACTTCCCAAGTTGTATGATCCTCCTTCCAATTTTCATGTTCTCATTCCAAGCAATGAAAATATGGATAAAAGCAAGCCAAAGATACAATTTTTATTACTCCCATTGTGCCAGAAGAGCCTAAGGGAATAAATTATAAGGAAGCTCAATGGATAAAAAGGGCAAGCAAATAAAACATGGTTTTTCTAATATGCAAAAAGATATTACTTTATCCAGTATTGGTAGTAGCACTAGGCAATTGCCGACCGTTTTGTAAATATTTGTTGAGTTGTTGTTGCACTTTGTAAAAACTAGGTATTAAAAACTTAGTTTGTGGAATGCTGTAGTTACTTGCTTTATTATATAAAGAATCATCCTGAGATTTTTTTTATCTTTCGACAATGTTTATTGAACTGTTTGACTTTTTAGTCTATTTAATATTGCTTGCAAGCTTTTAAGTGATACTGTGTATCTTTAATCGCTTGCATTGATAGCAGTTTAGTAGTCTGTTTCTTGATGGGTAATCATGATATTGTTGATTCACATTTTTGGCAGTTGATCACATAAAAGTTGTTCCATGCTAATGGCAATTAATTGTAATATTGTCAGTCCACATTATTTATGATTAATCATATGTTAATCCACATTGTTTGCGGTTGAGTTATAACCTTGTGTTGTTTGTCATTTTCAAGCGTAGAATGCATTTGCATTGCAACTCTACTGCTCGCTTATATACATAGAGTAACTTTGTTGACGGTTGCAACTTTAGTCAATATATTAGACATAAGTTAAAATAGTCATATTGGCTTTATTCATGAAATAATTCTAGTAACTTACTACAAATAATATAAATGAATTGCATTCCAAGTACTAGGTTTAATACTTATATCGTTAGCTTATATGCATTGAAACCTACAAGCGGAGAAACTTGGCATGGTCCTTCCTAGTTTGATGCCAACTTCTTTTTTTCTTTCTTTCTTAGGCAAGTCAACTCGCTTCGCAGCATCATAGTACAGATTTCCTATTTGAAACTAACTATTCTTAACTTTTTTATTGTAATATCTAGAGACTTGTTGTGCTTGAACCACCATTTTTGTTGCTGTCTTTTCTCTGTTTTCCTCAAACAGTTCAAAATTTATATTTAAATACAAATTGTTTATATTATGGTTAACGTTAGTAGTTTGGATGCTGTGGATGCTGATTCCTATTGGAATTACTATTTCTAAGCCATAGATCAGGCTAAAAGATTTGGCTATTGTGGCTTGACATTCAATTATTCGCATCACCTATAGTATTCCTAAGGTTTTTTTCACCGAAACCTCTTTAGCATTATCTAACTTTTTCTTTAATGGTTGAAATATGTTTTTGTTCATGGATTCAACCTGCCCATTAGATTGGGGATGGGCGACGAAGTCGTGTACCAAAATGATATGAAATTTCTTACAAAAGTTATTCAACTTTTCAACTTGCAACTATTTCATATTATCTACCATGATGACATTTAGTATACTGAACCAGCAGATAATGAATCTCCAGATAAAGCTCTCCATGGATTGAGTCATGATCATATCAATGAGCTCAACCTCAACCCATTTGGTGAAATTATTACATATTACAATCAGAAATTTTTGCTACGATGTTGCCAATAGGAAGGAGCCTAATATATTGATTCCTCATATGCAAAAGAGCTAGGGATTGAAGATCTGTTTAAGTGCTTGAATTGGTTGTCTGGGTATTTTGGTGAACTGTTAGCATCTACCATACCTTTTGACTAGGTTTGAAGTGTTTTTCCTCATAGTTAACCAAAAAAAAAAAAAAAAACCTTGTCTTAAGATTTTAATGCTAGTGCTTTTCTTCCTAAGTGATTACTATATACTCCTTCATGGATTTCCCTTAAGACATACTTTGTTTTTCTTAGATCTAAACAAGTGAGCAAAAGGAAGGTAAAATTTTTTATACAAGATATCATTAAGGATAATACACTTGGCCTTGTTTTTTTTCCATTTATATATTTAGTAGTGGATTATCAAATGTGATATGGTCTTATAAAAAAGCCACTATTTGGGTCATCCAATTGTCACTGGTCTTGACGGTTAATGTATTTTTCTGTTTATTGTAACTTAAAGCTTCAATAGACTAGAGCAAGCTACTTATCATCTTAGAAATTGAGTCAGGTTTACTACTTCTTTCACAAAGGATTTGCTTGACAACTATTTGCCTAAAAGATTTACAAGTTTCAAGACTATATCATGGCATTTGGCCAAAAATTGATCTTTAACTTTGTACTGCTCGCTAACTTGATTTGCTACCAGCTGGGAATCTATGTAGGCTTTCAACTAGTTTGCTTTTAATGTCTTCACCAATTTCATTCCAGCTATTAGTGCCTTGTATTCTAGGACATTGTTTGAGGTTGTGAATTCAAAAGATAGGTCATATTACCACTCTTTTTTTTAGGTTTATTAACAAGATACCTACCATTTTTTTCCTAAATAACCCATCCACATAAATAGTACATATTACGTGCTTTACAAGGTCTATTGCTTAGGAGATTGCGGGTTAACATTAATTTCGATTCTTTTTTAATATCTATTTGTAGCAACACTATTTCGGTTGAACTTATGGAAGAGTATTCTACTATGAAGTCAGCTAGTGCGTGAGCTTTTATCGCTCTTCTAGGATTGTAGGTTAGTTTGAACTCATTGAGTTCTGCACTCCATCTGATCATCCACCGCGTTAAGTTAACTTTTTATAATATATTTTTTAGAGTTTGATTTGAAAGGTCTATAATGGAGTTAGCTCGAAAATGTTATCTTAATTTATAGTAGCCAAAATAAGGGCATAGACTAATTTCTCAATTTTAATATAGTTGGTTTCTTCAGCATAGAGTGCTTTGCTGACCTAATAGATAGAGAGTTGTATCCTATCATCTTCTTTGATCAAGATAGCTACAATTGTTTTGTCGGCTGTAGGTAAATAAAAAAAACATATGCTTATCATCTTTGGACTCGCTAGTAATAGTGGTGAACAGAGGTATTCTTCACCTATTTGAATGCCTGTTGATACTCATTCGTCCATTTGCATCTGGTGGCTCTTCTAAACAGCTTAAAAAAAGGTAAACAGTTATTAGTTGATTTTGAAATAAAATAATTGAGTGCAGCTATTCTACCTGTCAATCATTGTACCTATTTTATAAATTTTGAGAGAGGCATCTCAAGAATTGCCTTTATTTTTTTTTTAGGGTTTGCTTTCATTCCTCGATAGGGCACTATAAATCAAAGGAATTTTTTTTATGCTACCCTCAATATGCATTTTGACAGGTTGAGCTTCATATTGTATTTTCACAAAACTTGAAAAGTCTCACTTAGATTATCAATATGTTGCTGAATCGAGGTGTTATTTAACAATATGCCATTTACATATATCTTCATGGATCGCCTAATTTGATTTTTTAAGATTCTATTAACTAATCGCTTGTAAGAAGCTCCTAATCCAAAGGGCATGATTTGGTAAAAATATGTTCGATCTTTAGTGATGAATGATGTTTTCTTTTGGTCTGTTGAGTCCATTTTGATCCGGTTTATCTAGATAAGGCATCCATAAAAGATAAGTACTTATGTCTGAATGATGCATTAATCAAGTAGTTAATTGTAGGGAAAGGATAACTATCTTTTGGACAGATTTTGTTCAAGTCAGTGAAATTGACACATATTCATCACTTACTATTTGTTTTTTGAACCATTACTATGTTGACTAGCCATTCGGGATATATCCTCTAATGTAGTCCACCATTAATAGTTTGTAAGTCTCTTCGTTGATTATCAAAACCCTTTCAAGGAAAAATTTTTGCTTTTTTGCCTCACTGGTTTCACTTTGGGATCGACATTTAAAGAGTGCATGATAACTCTTGATTTAATACATAGCATGTTGGCAACTGACCAAGGAAATACATCAGTGTTTCGTTACAAGAAAAGTGATAAGTCATTTCTTGTCTTCTGTTTCCAAGAGGCTCCAATCATGGTACTTAAGTTTGGGTCAGGGGATGGAGAAGCACTGTTGTTGTTTCCTCAACAAGCTGAGGTTTAGGATGATACAAGTCACTCTTAACATCCAAGCTTTTGAGTGTTAGGGTGTTTGAGTTTGCTAACATAATCATGTTCACGGACATGGCACTTTTGTGAAAGTTGGTTATGTTCATCGTTGGATCATGTAATCTATTTGTATAGACATGAGGTGACACTTTTGTGCCATTGTTTGGGTGGCTTTAAGGTATTCAACTCTGGTTGGTGTAGGAAATTTTAACGTTAGGCATAAACTATAGTGATCAGTTTCACTTTTCACATCATTGGTTATCCTAATATTACATTATGTGCTGATGGTTGATAAATAAGCAAGAAATATACCATCAAAGTAAGTGTATGCTTGCCATACCCAAGGGTTACAGGAAGAATTATTGTCCCTTTGATAGGTATCAGTTGATTGGTGAAACCATAGATGGGCAAAGATAGGGTCAGATGTCAGCATGGTATTTTTTTTTTTGGAAGGTGTCCCACTGTAAAATTTCCATGGCCTACCATTGTCAATCAAGATTCGATCAATACAATAATTACCTATGATAGTAGACATCACAATTAAGTCATTTCCATTATTGACGACCAATTTGTTATCATTTTTAGTAAAATTTGCTTACCAATCATTTTACCTCACTTTTTTGGAATAGGTATCAACTGCCATGACCAATCTAAGGTGTATTTTCTTTTAGACTTATTGCTTGCCCAAGCTTCATTAAATCCAATGATGACATTTACAGTAACAAAGACTGGGCATGTTTTGTAGCTTTTTCATTATTTTTGTTTGACAGTTGTGAAGCACTCATACCTGTATTATCTTTTTTGACAAAATGTTTGATCTTTCTTCTTTGTATTAAGGCTTTAATGGTATTTTTGAGATTGATGCACTCTTCTGTGACGTGAATGATGAAAATCATGATGCTTTTAAGGGTTTTTACAGTTTTTTTTCTTCCTTCAATAGTGGTGGCTGTTCGACTAAACCATTTCGCATAATGGCGTGCAAGATGTGTCATTTGACTTGCATTAAATAGGTTGTAAGTGTTGAACTTACCATAAGAAGATGACTAGTTATGCTTTTTACCAGTTGGCTGGATTTAATGACTGATTAAGTTTACTGTTTGAGCAGCCACTTGTACAGTTTTTTAACTGAGTTGATCTCATTGCTTTCTTGATCGCCTAGACAATCTCCTATTTGGTCTTAATCTGATTATTGAAACTTATGGTTAGCGATCTCATTGTTTTCATAATCTACACATTTCTGTACCTTTTCATATAATTGATACAACTTTGTCAATTAGACGTCAGTAAGTGTATACTTTAGATACTTATGGTGAAACCTTCAAATAAAAGCTTGGATAGCCTATTCATCATTTAACTCATGAATTTCTAATGTAGCTAATATTAAAATGCTTAACCTACTTTCGAATTGTTTCTTTAGGATTTTGCTTACGACCATCAAGTTGGCTGTAGTTTTTATCACTATACAATAGCTTTCAAAGTGCGCTAGGTACTGTCTGTCCAGCTGGTCAAAGTTCACAATTGAACTTGGCTTTAGGGAATACCATCATTTTCGCACTAATCTATGAAGTTTGGTAGGGAAAACTAGACTACATCCGAGACATCTCACAGATTATGAAAAGCTTTGAAGTGGTTCAAGTGATAAGTGGGATTGGCTATGCCATTATTGGTATCAATCGAGAGCTTGATTTTCTTTGGGACATGTACTTGACAGATTAGTTGGGACAAGGGATTATACTTGTCATTAAGCCATTCCCAATTGTCCTTATAGGGGCTGCTTTTAACTTTTGATTTTTTCTCTAAACACAACCACTTGGTCTAGTAAATCCTAATCTTGTGTCAGGAATATTTTCTTTTTGCCTCGCCTTGCTTCTTGAGTTGATTTCTGTTTGGGTTAGAATAAGAACTTCCTTAGGCTTTTTGGTTTTCTAAGTTTATCAGTTACTTAAGTTGGCTTTTGGTATTTTGAAGTGTTGAGTTTTGGTGATCCACCCAGTTTTGGCATTTAACTTGTGCCTGTATAAATTGTTATTGATATTGTATAGTGGCATGCTATGTGGCCATGTGACTTGTCATTACTTGGATCTAAGCAAGATAATGCCCATGGTAATCAGGCTATGGCACGGGCTTATGATAATGGGGATATCATAGGGTTCATGCCCATCTAGCTAAAAAGTTATGTTGTATTTGGTATTGGCTATATTTTCGGTGGTTAGTGGTTATGTCTGTGTAGTGCTAACAGTTTAAGCCAACTAATTGGCTTGATGGGCCTTTTAAGTGGCATTAGTCGTAGTGTTTAGGTTTGGTGCCACTTGTTTTTGGTGCGGCAAGGGTGATATTAATGTGAGCAAATTTTGGTAATAGTTGGGTGGCTGTGGCCATCCACTTAAAGGTAAATGTGTTTTCAGATATGGGTAGAATGTGTATCGGTATGTAGGTGGTATGGGACGTGTCATCATAGTTAACAAGATCAATCTGGACGTCATTATGAAATTAGGCATCATAACGCCAGGGAGTGAGCCGATGGGTGGTGCATTTCTACCAGATATGGTTGAGACAACAAGAATGGAATCACTTGACTGAGAAGCCATAACAACAGGCTGGTATTTTGAAGTAACAGATCGTGAGGATTTGGCTTTTGGAGAGTTCTCACAAATGCCAATCCTTGATACAACAATGGTGGTTGATGGATCAAGGGCAATTGGCTAATGCTCTAATGGAGGACCTATAAGACAGAAAAGGTTTGTCAAAGTTTGTACTTCGAAACATACTCCGGTACTTAAGTCAATAAAAACTTTTTTAAAGGAGGAGACAAGGCAAAAGAATAATAGATATATAGTAGTTGAGCTTAGGATTTAAAGAAAGTACATCACCTTATGTAGGTTTTCTATATGATATAAGGTTTTGTAATCTAGAGTTGACTTACTTTTATATGGGCTTCTAACATAAAGTCTATCTAAACCTATAGATGTGAGCCGCCATGTAAGTAGAACAAAGAGTAATTGTAAGATTTGTAGACTTACAATAATAAGTGATTTAGAAACTTTTTTCTTTGGTCATTAAAAAAATGTTTTCTCTCTTTTTATTAAAATAGTCCATCGACATGTGACATGTTGAAATAAATTAATTTTTTTAATAAATTGAATGGAAATAAACTAATGAAGTTTTGATTTCTGGTCCAATTGAGAAAAGATTTTGATATTAATAATGATTAAATATATCATACACCTTTAAAAAAATTAATTTTACTATTATAATTTTTAATATGGAAGTAAAAAAAAATCTAAATATTCAAAATCTCATTGACATATAAAATTTTTTTGAAAAATAAAACAATAACATAAATCTTATAAATCTTTTACCCATTTGCTAAAAAGACCGATTTTATAACTTTTAAGAACCATTCAATCGATTAAGGTTTGCATGAAATGGTTATCATAGTCATATTGTATGAAATGGCCATCAACAGCGTATATCATTTTTATTTAAATTATGCTTTATAATTATTTTGTAAAAGGACAATTATTTATTCTATATTATATATAATAA
>JBBYHO010000022.1:4232245-4242841 GCA_038382025.1 Adansonia gregorii | reverse complement strand
GATACATTTGAGGGTTTGATGCATAGTATCGATACACATGTTCTTGGTATCGATGCTGGTCTTTAAAATTCGTTTGTGAAGAATTTCATGAAGAAAAATACTAATCTTGAAAATATTTTAAAACAAGCTAATTAAGCTTAAGTTTTAGTTATATCAAAACTGAGATTAATTCAAAGCTAATATAGCTAGCAGGCTAACATATTGACAATAAATAATTTTTTATGTATTTGTTGTTATATTTAATTTTCTTTGTTAAAGCTTGATTTTTTTATGAAATATTGTTGTTGTTTATGCAGTATTAATTTTGATGTATATATATTTATATTTATGTTGTTTTCTTAATATTTTCCTGTTAATATGTTGATTTATATATTTATTTTTTATGATTTTATTTTTGTATTTAAGTTTGATAATATTTATTCATGGTTGTTTTCATGATTTTCTATTGTGAAAATATTTGATGGTAGTTTGTTTTCCATTTGGATGAATTTAATAGGAAATTTTGGTGATGATTTTATGCTTATTTTTGTGTTGATTTTATGGTTTTTAGGTTGTTTTATAATATTAGAAAATTTAGGGATTAAATTGTAAAATTTTTTAATTTTTATATGCTATTCTTGATGGCTAAAACTTCCTAGCACCATGTTTTAGGCATTTTCAAACATATTTTATGCACTTTTCTAGATTTTGGGGGCTAATTTGTAATTTTAAGAAAGTTAAGGGATTAAATTGCAAAATATGGAAAAATTATGTTTTATTGTTAAAAGTGCTTACTTGAATTTTTATACAAATTTTTGCCATGATTTTTGTGTTGATTCTTACTTGGTTTGATGATTTTTTCTGATGTTTTGTGATTTTTTCCATTTAAGGGTCAAAATGCAAATTTAGGAAGTTTATGGACTATTTTGCAAAAAGAAAAAAACTTTTGTTTCAAGGCCAAGGTGTTTGGCCGAATCCTTGTGGGTGTATTTGCTATGTTTTTAATGAAAATTTTCATGTGTTTGTGATGTTTTATGATGTTTTTCTATATATGGGCTTAAATGTAAATTTTGAAAGGTTTAGGTACTAAATAGCAAATTTTAATATTTAAGGGTAACATGGTTTTTTTTTAATTTTAAATATTTTTGTTATTCATATGGCCTTCCATAGGGGTATAAAAATTTTTAAAACCTTTCGTATCCTCTCAGTTTTTTTGTAGGGTACCAAATGAAATTTTCAAAAGTTTAAGGGTTTACTTGTAATTTTGCTTTTTAAGCTAATTTTAGTACTTGAATCTCCCTATTCAGGGTAAATTGATAATTTCATCATCATTTTAGTATTTGTTAGGGTACCAGGATACTTTTACATAAAAGGTATAACCCAAGGGGATTTTGATAATTTAGCCCAAATCTGAGTCTTAGATAGTAACCGGGATGCTTTTGTGCCAAAGGTGCATATGTAGGATAGGTTTGTCATTTCATCACTATATTAGTGTCCGTTAGAGTATCGAGATACTTTGACATCAAAAGTATACCCTAAGGGCATTTTAGTGATTTTGCCTAAAATCGAGTTCTAGATAGTAATTGGGATGCTTTTATGCCAAAGGTGCATATTTAGGATAGATTTGTCATTTCATCACCATATTAGTGTTTGTTAGGGTACTGAGATATTGTCACGTCGAAGGTATATTATAAGGGTATTTTGGTAATTTTTTTTAAAAAAATTGAATCCTAGATAGTAATCGGGATACTTTTATGCCAAAAGTGCATATTTAGGATAGTTTTGTCATTTCATCACCATATTAGTGTCCGTTAGGGTATTGAAATACTTTTATATCGAAAGTATACCCTAGAGGTGTTTTGGTAATTTTACCTAAAACCATGTCTTAGGTAAGCACCGAGATGCTTATATGCCAAAGGTGCATATCTAGGATAGGTTCACACTTTTAGTATTATTTTTAACCGAGATACTTTCATGTTGAAGGTATACTTCAAAGGCATTTTAGTAATTTTACATTAGAACCAAGTCCTATGTGTTTGCTAGGATACTTTCATGTCGAAACTATACATTGGGAATAAGTTCGTCATATTGGACCATTTTTAGGTTTTAGGATTAATATTCTTATTAAAATCAAAAATATTTTCTTAAGATTAAGGCAATGTCTCCTATTTAAATTAATAAAAATCACTTTAATAACGAGACACCTTTTTCAAATGAAAGTCAAAATTTTTTAATTTTTGTAAAAATAAAAACCTTTCGTATTCCACTAATTCTCTATCAGGGTACGAAAGAGATTGATAAAAATTTTCATGTCATCTTGGTTCTCTAGAGGGTATGAATGATATTGCGATTTATTGAAATAATAAAACCTAAGTTTCTCGAAATAATAAATTTATTTAATATAATGCTAAGGGAATAATAATTAAATATAAAATATTAAAACCAAAAAATCAAAATATAAATTAACATATGATTAATAAGTTACTGATCTTCGGGCATCACGAGAAAGTTGATCCGTACTTGTGATTGTAATCAATTCACAGACTTTATTAAGTGATCTCTAGTATGATCACAAACCTTATAATTTATTTTAAAGGTTTCATGACCCTTGAACTGCGAACTCTAGCAAGTGACTACTCTCACCTAGCCAAAATAAGATTAGTAGCGACTCCAAAATAAATTATAGTTTCGTAACAACTACTTACAAAAGTCAAGTGAGCGATTTATCTTGACAACTTAGTCCCTAAACATAAGAAATAAAGAATAATAATAATGATTTAGGCCCTACATAAAAGAATATTATGATATATATATATATATATGAATAAAAGGTATATATGCTATTTTAAGTTGAGCTGGTCTGGATTCGTCTCTGGGCCATATTGTGACAACCATTAAAGACATTAGATTAAAAATCTTATATAATGAAAATTTTAAATTATTTGAAATTTATGAAATAAATAAATTATTAAAATTATTAAATTATATTTATCTCAAACATTTATTTTATTAATAAATTGATGGTAATATCTATTATAATAACTTTGTCGTTGTTTTTTAACAATTGATGCAGTTATTCATGTTTTATTTAAATGATTATTTACATTAATCTAAAAGTATATCAATAAATTATTTTATGTACATTTTAATGGTATTTAACATTTAATATTTTAATAATGTTATTTAATATATTTATTTAAATATTTTAATTAATTCATTGATCTTTATATAATGAATAAATTTATTTACTTGGATAATATTTTAATATATGAAAACATATTAACTTTATAGAACATACAAAGTTTCATTATAATTGGGAATTAAACTATGACAAAGTTTCTTTGGGAAGACAAGCTCATTACACTAGCCGCTATAGTTTCCTTTAATATTACAATAATGTCACCTCCACATTTGAAAAATTCAATTCACCATAATCAAATTTGCTTCTAGAAGCTAGTATGTCTGGCATATTCTTAAATTCTCTAAAATTTTTATCATTTGATTTAGCATGTCTTCAAATGTAATTATCTAAAACCATTGTTGCATTTATAATTAAAACTTGTTTCTCGAATGAATAGCTTGGAGTATCTCATAAAATTTAACTTTTCTTCTACCACACTTAAAATGTTCGTGCAATCACAAAGAATAATGAAGAATGTGCACGACTAAAGATTTCCTTTTTGTAGATACCCATTTTTGTTCGGCTCTAATTTTGTCTTTAATTTTAGTTTTAATTTTAATTTTAAATTCAAGAAAATCCAAAAAAATCAAATATTAAAAAAAATAAAAAAATTTTTAAAAAAAGAAAGGAATAAGTTGGAATAAAATTCTTGGATTAAGCTAAAATTCTTTTGATTTTTAAGATTAATATGAAGAAGAGGTGTAATTAAGGTGAAAATACACTTTGATTCCAATAAGAATTCCTCTTACCAAATTAATTAGGACTCTAGCAATTTTTCACATGAAAAAAAAAAGTTTACTCTCAGCTTTTCAAAACAATAACAAACACACAACAAAAAGCAAGCAACACAGAAAATCATAGATACAGAATAATTTAGGAGAGAGGCTAAAGAAGAGGTGACGTACGAAGGAGATAGCGAAAGAGCAAGATCCTGGAAATGCCGCATCATCGGAAAGAGAGACAAAATAAGCAAAATTGAAAGTATAGTTAGCGTTGCTTACTGCGATTCTTTCAAGTTTAACCGAAAGAAAAAGTTTTCCTTGGTGCCAAGACCAAGAGGGAGGCTCAATTGCAGTGACTTTGAAAAGTTACATACACTTGTCTCAAGACATAGGCCAATCGCTCTTGGCCAAAGGACCAACTGCTATTGGACAAAGGCAGCAATTATTCTTCCGTTAAGCTTCATTAACCCACCGACCTTTTTCTTGCTACAAAATCGTCTATTGCGTATTTATTTTCAAATTTGTAATTCCTTGAAAGATGAATGCCTTTTTCTTTTCATTTTCATAAGACTTTGCTATATGGTTTCTACTTTATTTATTTATTTATTTTATTCCATGTTTATTATATATGATAATTTGTTTGTTTGTTAGATATAATCATATGGGGGTTTTGGACTTTACATGGTTATTTAGTATTTATTTTGCATGGGATTATATGTCCACATTATGTTCTCTTGTATAAGAATATACAATGATTTTATTTCATGACGATTTTTATATGATTCAAATTTTGTTCTTTATTTCGTATATGCTTACTAATATATTTTATTTCATGTTTCAGGTTCATTTTGAATTTATTATTAATTTAACTAATTTATGATTTTATGTTTGCCTTATTCTAATTATGAATATTTTATGAATATTTTTTAAATTGGAGTGAATTGTTGATCATCTATTTTTTTGGCTATTTAGCTTGTAAGATTAATTTAATTTGGGTCAACTGATTTTATTTTTTGTTAATATTAATTAATTTGTTTTAGGATAAGATAAATTGGTTAAAATTATAAAAATTAGGAAGATCAAGACCATTTACTTGATACCAATTTAAGATTATCTAAGATTAATAAGGTACCATCCTCTTGGATGTGTATTTTGGGGGGTGCCGATCCTTCCTTGAATGTAACCAAATTTTCGAACTTTGTTCTAGTAAGTAGATTAGGACCTATCTCTTTTAAGTGTCTTCTGTCAAGTTTAGAATTACATTAAAAGAGATAGCTCATATAGGTGACTAATCATATCTATATAAAAATGATTAAAGAAAACTCTATAAATTAAGTCTAACATGTTAAATTTGTATTTGGCATGTAAGGAAAATTTTCTTTGATAGCAACGAAAATCAGGTAAACAATATTCTTTATGGTCTTGAAAAACCGGTCTTTTGTGGTTATCCTAAATCTACAAGATAATATCTTCCAACAAAAAATTATAAAAGCATTTACATTTTAAACATAAAACTATATAACAAAAAAAAACAATATATAATTGTTTAAGTAATTATTAAATAATAAAGTATCCTTGATCTGGTGGAGGGTGTGGAAAATTCAAATCTTGTTTTCTAAGTGCTTGAAAATAAAAATTACTATCACGTGCCATTCCCTCTAATCAAGAAATGACAAAATGAAGTAAATGTTGAAGTCACGAGCTACAATATTATTTTGTATTGGTTTCACTTTTCCTTCCAATGTAAGGTATTTGTTGGGACGGACAGCGAGATGCATGCTTTTACATGAGTTCCATCTAAGCCCCCCAAAATATAATAATGTGATTAAAATCATTAATATCTTTTCATCTAGAATATATATAAAATCTACTAACAAAACCTAAAGTGTCGTTAATATCTTGTATCATTTTAAATATTTTTTGGTATTTCTTTGTATTGACATTCAGTTGGTTTAGTAATATCTATTCCCATTTGAGAATATATATATATATATATATATATATACTTTCAACATATCGATAAAGATTCAACGCGTAGTTTTCACTAGATTTGCTCTTTCACATTCCAGTTTGTTTCTTTATACCCGAGAATGTACAAATCATGCTAACTTCTCCATCACAGATACAGTTCCATGCTTTAAGCCATAATTTATTTGCAAATCACGCAACAAATGATAAAATATATTTTTCTTCATCCTAAAACTCTTCAGACAACGATTATCATGACCGTTTAATATTTCTTGCACCTATTTTTTGACCAATATAATCTGAATTCATGTATGGTTGTTAAGCGAAATATGTTTCATGATGCATTATCATGCTGCTCACTGCATTATTTTCCATTTCATAATAATTAATATGCTCGATCAACTTGTGCAACAATTGTGGCTATTCTTTATTGATCTTCTTCATGTAATTCAGGATTATTATAATTCTATCTCAAAACTGTCATATTGTTAGCTATATTAACTTTGATTATCTCAATTTTTATATAACTAAAACTTAAGGTTAATTAGCTCATGTTTATATATTTTCAAGTTAATATTTTTTCATGAATTATTTGAAAATAATTTGAAAAATATTAGAATGTGTTTTAACTTTTTTAAGCACTCAAATATGTATTTTTAATGCATGCTTTGGTATAAAACATTTTTTGGATAAGTTTTATAGGTTGAAAGTCATGAAAAACCCCTTAAAGATGATTTTCGTATGAATGTATCAATACCCTGAGTGTTTATATCGATATAATACTTGACAGTAGCTAAATAACCTTGAAATGCAGAAATCATTATTCACGTATCAATACATCATGAAATGCATCGATACATTTTGAAATGTATTGATACAATAGGCTATAACAGTCATCTTTTATACCAATGAAGGCAATGTATCAACACACCACATAATGTATCGATACAATCTGACATGAATAAATAAGAATCATTAAAATTTAGCCTTTAATGGCAATATTGCTCCACCAAACATTCCCGGTGATCATATTCATGATCAAGGCTATAAATAAGCCTCTCCAACACCTCTGACAATAGGAAGAACCAAGAGATTGTGCTTGGAGTCATATCTTTCATCTTTTCTATCATTTATGCTGGGTAGTTCATCTTTGTATACAATTAATATTTCCTATTTTTGTATTTTTTGTATATTTAGAATTCATCCTTTCTTGAGCTCAACATTGTAAACATCCAACCTTTAAAGATTACATTTTGTTTACACTTGAATCCTTATAAAAAAATGGGAGATTCCTACTTAACCATTGAAAGATAGAGAAGAGTTCTATCTTAGCCACAAAAGATAAAGGGCAGAGGTTGCTATCTTATCGTAGAAAGATAAAGAGTGTAAAGATTATACCTTGTCCTTGGAAAGTAGACAATTCAAGTTAGTACATTAGGGAAATCTGAGGCAAGTGAGGTCGAGGTAGGGGATGTAGGCAAGTGAGGTCAAACCTTTCTAAATACTTGAGTTCGCTTCTCTTTCCTTTACTCTTTAATTGTCTTTTTATTATTCACTAACTTGAACTCCAAAGATCATTCTTTAGAGTTCTTAATTTTATCAAAGTTTTAATTTGTGAAAAGTTTTTAAGAAATCGATTCATTCTCCTTTGATTTCATTCACCAGTAAAAGGTCTAACAATTGGTATCATAACATATGTTTCATATTTGTAAGCTTAACATCCTTAAGAAAATATCAACAAAAGACCAAGCAAAATGGCCAGTGGTGATATTTTTGCTATGGAAGAACATTCAATCATAAGGCCTTCTCTCTTCAATGGTAAGGATTATGCTTATTGGAAGACGAAGATGAGACTATCTATCCAAGCCAACGATTATCAAGTATTAGAAGACAATAATGGAGGGCCCTTTCATCCTAACAAAGATGATAGATGATCTAGAAGTCCTCAAGAAGGAAAGTGAATGGGATGAGAAAGACACCAAGATGACTCAACTAAATGCCAAGGCCATGCACACTCTTTTTTGTGTATTAGGGCCAAATGAATACGATCAAGTATCTTTCTGTGATAGCACTAAGGAAATATGGGACAAGTTGGCTATCACACATTAATAGACTAGTCAGATCGAAATATTAAAGATAAGCATGCTTACCTTGATTATGAGGCATTCAAGATAAAACTAGAAGAGAGCATCAAAAAGATATCTGATAGTTTTATGGACATTGTTAACAGCTAGAAAGGTCTCAAGAAGGTGTATCCCAACAAGACATGGTCAAGAAAATGTTGAATAACCTCTCTAAGTCAAGGAAAGCTAAGGTGACAATAATTGATGAAGCAAAGGACCTCAACCTTCTTGCCTTAGATAGGCTTATTGGATTATACCTCACATATGAAATATAGATAAATCATGAAAAAAAAGGCAACCAAGGAAAGTTAGAGTTGCATTAAAGGCTTCCATGGGTGAAGAAGAGAAGGATGATTATGAGGACGGTGAACATGTTGAGATGATCATCTTTGCCAAAAAATTCAAGAAATTCATGAAAATGAATAAGGGCAATTCATCTTAAACAAAAAAGGTTAACAAGGTGGTTTATTATAATTGCAACGAACCGGGCCATGTCAAACCTGATTGCCTATTGTTGAAGAAAATGAAGAAGAAGAAAGCATTGTCATAACTTGGAGTGATATTGACTCTTCTAATGATAATGACTCTAAGGAAAACCAAATTAGGAACTTTTGCTTCATGGTCTTAATGAGCCTAAGGTAACCTAAAATTCTTCAAATTTAAATTCCTATAAATTTGATAAGTTGCAAGATGCATTTAATGAACTTGCAATTGAGTTTGAGAAAATTAACTCAAAATATAGGAAAATGATTTCAAAATTGAAAATTAAAAATAATTTATCATTGAAATCGAAAATTAAGTTTGAAAATGAAAATAAAGATTTGAAAAATGATTTTAATGATTCTAGGCTAAGAATTGACAGTCAAGAGAAAGTCAATCTTGATTTGAAAAGAAAAACTAAAAGCTTGGTATAAGAAAAGAAAATCATTTTAGATAAATCTTTTCAAGTCAATATGACCAAATGTTTGCAATGTAATTTTCATGGCCATAATGTGCATACTTGTCCTATTAAGAAAAGAACAAAATTTAAAGTTAGGCAAGTATGGGTTCCTAAGGGAATAAGAGGCTTTGGGACCAACCTCCAAGGACCCAAAGCAAATTTGGATATTAAAATGCAAGTGAAATTCCTTTGTAGGTGTGTTAGAGCAATAAGGAGCAAAGCAATAGAAATGGATGCTCTAGACTCATAAAGATGTGATAGGTAAAGTCTGAGCTAAAAGCTTCTTCTTTTTTTTACTATTCATGATATATCTATATATTTAATGCTTTATTGAAAAATATTTTTATGAAATATTGTTTTGATGCAAAATGATTTAACAAAAATTCATTTTCTGCATCTTGAGTGATTATAAGCTTAATTATATGTGTATTTGATATTTTGGTGTTTAATGATGCTATGTTAGATTGATTTGTGAAATGATGTTATGAAGCATGAACCTAAGCATGATTTGTGCATTAAAGCTCGATTTTGATAAATTTGATGTTTTGAGATATTAAGAAGCTCTAATGCATAACTAAATTGTAATTATATCCTTAAGGGACCATTTGAGCTTACTTATAAGATATGATACCATGAACATGCATTAGCAAATCCTTAAGTCTTTTTTATGCTTTATGTTTAATTATGTTTGCATAAGACTTAGGATGTTTGACTATGTTGTAAAGTTCATGTTTTATGGCTTAAACAAGTTTAGAATACATTGAACATGTTCATAAACTTGCGCACATTTGGTTTGAATGGAAATTTCTTATTTCAAGACTTTCAATTGCATATTGATTGAACTTAGGTCGCTTATATGACCAAATATTCAAATTCATTCAAACAAAATTTTTTAAGTTTTTTTAATTCAAACTTTGGATCATTTATATGAGTTTCAAGTATCTAAAATCAAAGGTTTGCATTATAGTATCAAATCATGGGTTTTGGAATGCCAAATTGCATGTTTTTCTAAGCATTTTTTGAAAAAACTTAAAGCATGTATTGATACAAGCATGTATCGATACCTTGAGCATTGTATCAATACAATAAACAAAACCCATAAAAATCTAGATTATACTGATATAACACTATTTTTATCTATACAACATTGTTTGTATTGATTCATACCCACCCTGTGTCAATACATATAGCGCATTTTGGCCAATTTCATGTTGTTTTAATTCTAAAATGCAAAAATTATCTCTTTTAATGGGTTTTCACTTAAAATGCTTCATTTTTACCGTTTCTTAACCATAAAAAACATCATTCCATAGCTCATCTCATGCTTAATCATTATATTTGATTAATGGATGAGTGTTTCACAAAGCAAATGCCTTACTTATATGATTAAGTGCTCATATTGCCTTGCGATGCTTAAAAATACAAATTTTTCTATGTGCATAGTTTTTATGCCTTAATAAGTATATTTTCTTGCATAACGACAAATTGATACCATATATATATATATATATATATATACTTAATGACTTCCATTCGTTAATATTTGATATCATTTGTTTCAAAATCTCATTAAGCTCATTGAATATCTTTTTTTTAGGAAAAAAACTTATGAGCTTATTGAATATTTTCTTTTATATATATGCATATATGAATCTTGCTATTACTAGTGCTCATCTTTTGCCA
>JBBYHO010000022.1:4207779-4220356 GCA_038382025.1 Adansonia gregorii | reverse complement strand
TAAAATAAAAATAAAACATAATTATTTAGAAATTATTATAATTACATATAAAATATATTATATATGTATGAAATTAATATTTTTACTAATTTTGGAAGTAAAAAATTTTATATATTTTGTTTTAATAATATATTTGTTCATATTAGCAATAATTATATTATATTAATAAAAATTAATTTTGTTATAAAATTTAAATTTTTATTAGTTGGCAAAAATTACAACTAAAGATTATGAAAATTACAAATAAATATTACAATTTTCATAAATCATTGAAGTGTAGATAATGTTTGCATGTAATATATCCTATAGTTAAAATATTTCTGTAAAAAATCTTTAAAGGTAATATTTGTATGTAATAAATACATATAACTATTACCATATTGCATGCAAACATTATAGTTTTACATAAAACATTACTAACATTGTCAAGTCGACATTTTTCATTGGAGATTTACAAGAATAAGTCTATGTAGCGCAGCCAGATGGTTTCATAAAGGAGGGCGATTCAACAAAAGTGTACAAGTTGAAAAAGGCATTGTATGGATTGAAGTAGGCACCACGAGTTTGGTACAGTAAGATTGATGGACATTTTTAGAAAAATGGGTACATGAGAAGTGAGAACGAGCCCATTTTGTATGTGAAAAAGGAAGGTAAAAATGATTTCATCATTGTTTGTCTTTATGTTAATAATATCATTTACACTAGTTCTTTCAATTCTCTTTTGGATGAGTTTAAGTCTCAAATGATGAAAGAATTTGAGATGTCGGATATAGGTTTGTTGCATTATTTCCTTGGCCTTGAAATCCATCAAGTTGAAGATGGAATTTTTATTTCATAAAGGAAATAAGTTGGGGATCTCCTCAGTAAATTTGGCATGCTTGATTGTAAACCTGCAGCTACACTTATGAATATTAATGAAAAATTACAGCAAAAAAAAAAAAGAACAGAAATGGCAGATGCTAGAAGGTTCAAAAGCTTGGTTGGAGGCTTGATTTATTTAATGCACACTTAACCTGATATTACATTTCCTATTGGTGTTATTTTTAGGTTCATGCAGCGACCTTCAAAGGTTCATTATGGAGTAGCAAAGCATGTTTTGTTTTATATTGCTAGAACTATGGAGTATGGAATTTGGTACTCTAAAGTTTTTAATTTTAGATTATATGGGTTCACGAACATTGATTGGGCAGGTTCGTTGGATCATAGATAAAGCATTTCAGCTAATGTTTTCACTCAGGATCAAGAGTGATCACTTGGAGCTCAAAGAAGCAAGCAACAGTGGCATTGTCAACCTCAAAAGTAGAGTATGTTGTAGTAACTTCAATAGCTTGTCAAGCCATTTGGCTAAGGAGGGTGTTAAGTAAACTTCAATAGGAACAAGAAGGACTAATGGAGACATTTTGTGACAACAAAGCAACGATCTCTATGGCAAAGAATCCAATGTTTCATAATAGAACAAAGCATATCGAGTTATGTCACCATTTCATTCGTGACCTTGCTGCAAATAAGGAGATAGCCTTGAGGTATTATAGTACTGACGAGCAACTAGCAAACATACTTACGAATGCTTTATCAAAAGAGAAGTTCTACTACTTCAGAGGATTACTTGATGTTTGCAACTTTGAATCAAAGGGAAGTGTTGAGATGTAATTTAAAAGTTGTTACCAGGTTAGTGAGGGTCGTGGGTTGTTAGTAGTTAACAGTTTGTTTTAGTTAATTATGTAGTGGATATTGTTCTTAATAATATGCAAGTGGTTGGAGTGGAATTATGTAGTGGGTATTGTTGTTAATAATACGCTAATGGTTGTAGTGGTCCTTTATTAGTGACGGAGTGATCCAAAAGTTTTAGTTTGTTTCAATGTAGGCCTCTATATATAGGCACTTCACACTATTTTTTCAATCAGTCATTAAGTTATAAAAAGTTTTATTTCCATTAGGTTGTGTTGTCTCTTTCTTGTTATCTTTTTCCTAACACTTTTCCTCTGTAACGTTTAAAGAATGGAAGGTTACTACTTTTAAAGGTGGAATAAAAGAAAATGTAGATGACCCTATTCCTATCTATGGTGATGAGCTCCATGCTTATAATCAGATAAACTCGTTAAAGGTTATGCGAAAAGTCTTTTAAACATCAACCTCTTGACTGACAAAGGTGAAAAAGCTAGGATGAACACCAAAAGTGGCTTTAATATCTTTGATTATGCAGTTAGTTAATAAAGGTAAAGCTATTGAAGGCTAACAACAATTACAACAGGGCCGAGGAAAGAAAGTTTAAGCTTTCCAGTAAAGTTCCCTCGGCTATTGATGCTACTGAGACATTCCAAAAACCATCATTAAAGTATAAATCCATTTATTACTTAGCTTTTCATGCCAAGGTGACTATTTCAAAATCTATCTCCAAAGATAGTTCTTTTAGTAATGTTTTTATGCTGTATAAGTTTGCAAAAGGCTTGTTTCCTCCTACATATGGGCTATCTCTTTAGAAAGTGTTCATATAATTTTTTATGCTTATGCTTATATCTTGTTGGCTTGGTTTTAACTTTCAAATATAAGGAACTAGTTAATTTTCTTGATCCATTTGTCAATGCCTACTCCATTATTCATCAAACGTGGTTGGCTTTAGCTCATGCTATTAAAATTGATGAGTAGAATGACAAGCTCATTGACAGCTATAGTGAAAAAGAGATCTAAAAATGGCAAAAGTAGATAAAGAGAAGGCAGAGTTTGAGGCTTCATATTGGCTAGGTAAAATAAAGCCTTTGGAAAAAAAGCTAGCTAAGGCTAAGGTGAAAAGCAATGAAGCTATCCAAATTAATCTAGCAAACTTTCAATAAATAGTACCATTTATTACGATTGCAAATCGAGCCAATCAAAAAGCTGTTCGAGGTGTCTTGGCCTTATGCCTAGAGAAGGTGAAATATATTTAACTTTATTTGTATTTATCCATAATCTTTATTGATAAATTGAAAACAGTCAAAGACGGTATTAATGATTAAGATGATGGTGACCATGGCATTGATAATGATAAAGTTGGTGAAACTGAGGCCATTATTGTTAATACTGAGGTGGAAAACAACAATGGTGACCAAATTGACAAAGGTGAAGCTAAAGTTAATGATTCCACTCGACTTCTTAGGCTTAGCTAACTTATTGTTTTTAGATTTTTGTTCGGATGTTTATCCCTTAGACTTTGTGGGTTTAAAAACTTTTTATTCTTTTTTGAATGAGATGTTTATGTTTCTTTAATAGAGACTTGTGAATTTGTTAGTGTAGCAATGTAGATTATTTTACTTTTGCATAAACTATACTAGTAGTTTTTGAAAACTTATTTAAGGTAATGGTAACAACAACACATGCTTTTTTTAATACGACCTGTGCTTCACTTTAGATTCTACTCTTTTATATATGTATATATATATATATAAAGCAATAAAGGATATAAGCGAGTTTTGTGTACTCAATGAAAAGCTGACATATACATTGTGCTCGCCTTTTATTCAAGGCATATTCCAAATATACTCTGTTGCTACATATTATATTTTTATTGATAATTCACTTCTAGGTTGCTAGCATTCTAAGTTCTTACATGAATTTTTCATTCTGCTCTTGTAGCTTAAATGTTTAAGCTTTGACTGCATCTATAACAATGTATGGTCTTTCCTAATTTAAGGCACGCTTACCACCTTCTTTATCTCTTCTTGAAGCTTGAAATTTTCTTAAAATAAGTCTTTTTCTTGATAGCTTTACCTTTAACTCTTTTGTTATAGTACTTAAAGATCTTCTATTAATGAGCTGCTATGTTTTCTGATTCTTTCAGTGAGAAGTAGGTGTATCTTTACTTTATAGGTTATGGGGAAAAATTTTGGTTTTAATTTAATAACTTCTTAATGAGCATTTAGGTAACTTAATAAAAAACCAGACAGTCCATACAGAAATACAGTTTTGAGGAGTAGTAATTCTTTCTATATCTATCAATTCTTTCAAACAAGCTCTTTTTCACCTTTTTTTGTAAGCCTAAAAGCAAGTCAAGCTTTTGATCTGCTAGTAGAATATTTTTTCTTCTCATTTTTAATTTTTTTAAGGTAAGTTTAAATCAAGGTTAGCTATCAATGCATCTTCATTTTCCTTTTCATCACTCAGCTTGACTCTAAAACTAGGCATACCAATTTCCACAAGGATCACTATTTCTATCCCAAATGCCAAATTGAAAGAAGTTTCTCCTGTTAGACTTTAGTTGTCATCCTTAATGCTCATAAGACTTTTGGTAGCTCTTCTACTCATGCTTTCTTTGCATCATCTAATCTTTTCTTCAAAGCATGCAAAACGTTCTTGTTTATAGCCTAAACTTGAAGGTATGCTTGAAAGTATTTAACAAAAGTGAATCGTGGGTCAATGTTGACATTTTTAGAGCATTCTTTGGACATTTGATTGTTAAATTGCTTTTCATTATCTGTCACAATAGTTTTAGGTATGCTAAAACTTGTATACAATGTTTTCCCAACAAAAGCTTTCCATTTGTTTATTTGTGGTGTTTGCAACTGATTCTACTTTAATCCATTTTATGAATTAATCTAGTACTACTTAGGATTAAACTTTTTGACCTGAAGCTAATGAAAAAGCTACAAACACATCCATTTACCATTGTACGAAAAGCATGGGCTTATGATAAACATGAGCTCTACGGATGGTTGATGCTGAATGGTTACAAACCTTTGGCATTTACCAAGTGAATAGCATCATTGTATATGATTGGCTAGTAATACCCTTGCCTTAAAACTTTGCATGAGAAGGCTCTAAGGCTGAGCATATTTCCAAAAATTCTTTCATGTATCTTTCTCATCACAAACTCAGCATCTGATGGTTCAAATACCTTAAGTAAGGCAGGTTGAAAGATCTCCTATATAACTTGCCATCTATAATGGTATCCTAAAGGTGGCAATTGGGTAGGTTTAACTTGAGCTCTTTTGAATTTGGGTTTTTTCGAGGTTGGACTTATTCTAGTTTGGGTTTTTTGGTTTTGAACTTTTTCATGTTCAGGCTCATTCAGGTTCAAGCCTATTTGGGTTTAGGTCTTTTCATGTTAAGGCCTTTTCGGGTCTAAGTCTTTTTAGGTTAGGGCCTGTTAAAGTTCAAGTTTGGATTCGAGTATGCTTTATGTCATTTTTATTTTATGTTAAATGTAATCGCTTTATTGTAATTTAATGTTTTAAAAAGTAAATTATAAAATTATTACTTTTAAGTAAATTTTTGTTATAATATAATATTTTTTCTACATTTATATATAAAAATTAATTTTTTAATGATCTATTATTACAATATTATATGTATTGCAAATCAATCATATTAATATTTAAAATAATTGACACGCTTTATGTATTCATATCATATTTTAATTATTTTTTCAATTGTGTTTACCTTGTATAATCATGTTACCTTTGAAATTTTTAATTTATGTCACATGTCACGTATCATCAGTCATCGTGTTCGTGTTATTTTTTATTTCATTATTGTATCAAAGGCATTATATATTTATATAAAGTTTTATATGTTAATAATTCATTTTATGTGTATTTTGATAAGTTTTTATAGTCAAACCATGTTATATGATTATATTTATATTATAATATATTTAAAGATATAAAAAACTAAAATTTTTAAAAGAATTATGTGTAAAATATTTCTCTCACAACAAAATACAAATAAAATAATATCAAAATTATTAACAATAAATCATTAATAGTATTGTTATATTCTCTACAATATATTTTATAAAGTATTAAAACATAATATCTTGAGCACAAAATTGTTTTTCCATCTATGTTATTTAACAATATATTTTATTCTTTACAATAGATTTTTAAGATTAATTTTGCAATCATAAAGAGTTGATAAAAGTTTCATCTATAATAAAATTTGTTTTGATATTAATTTAAAGGTTTGACTTTTTAAACATTAGGGTGGTATTTACAAGTGGCAAATAAATTAAATTTTTTATAAATTGATCAAGATTCATAATTTTCTCTACTCATTTAGTGTTCTTGTATTGTACTTATTTTCTCTTTACCATTAAAGTACTATTAAATGTAGTTTTTTAAAGTGCTTTTTATAATTACTTTAATTTCTTTTACCCATGATTGTACGGATTAAACCTACTCAAAGGCTAGGCTACCTAGCCAAGCTTGAAGGCCTGTCTAATATTTGAGAGGATTCCTGAAAACTAGGCTTGGGAAAAAAAATTATGCCCAATTTAAAAAATAGATTGAACCTTAGCTCTAATTTCCAAGGCCAAGTCCTGCTCATCTTATTTCACTATTAAATAATATATATTAAGTTTATATTTTATATTTTATGTTATTTTTATCATATGAAAAATATATATAATATCATAGAGCAAACATTAAAAATTACGTTAAATTATTTATATTTTTAAACTTAGTAAAAGAACAATATTAAACTAATAAAAATTAAATTTTAAAAATATATATTAAAAATAAATTATAAAAATATAATATGAATAGGCTTAGACAGACTTGGAATTTTCATTTACAAATATGTGCAGGCTTAGGCAAAATTAGAGGCTTATATTGGACAAGTTTGGGCAAGCATGTTTGATGTTGACATCAAGTTTAGGCTCGTCGCTGCCTGACCCATGAGCACTCCTAGGTACAGATGTTACCTGAAAATATATACTAATTTATAAGCTTTTTTATTATATTACCCTTATATTCACTTCTATTATGTTACTAGTCTAAGTCTAACATATACTTTTTTTTCGTATTTGGTATGGTATTATCTATTATGGCATTCATATTTTTTAATTTACCATATTACTTTGTTATACTTTTATTAGACTCTAATTATCATTACTTGAAATAACTATAATACAATAAGAATAATATTCAAAAAATTGTTTAAAATTTCTCTAATAAAATATATAAATTGTCAATAGTCCATGGGTTTAACTAATTAAATTAAAGAAAATGTGATAAATGGATGATATACCCCATCGACAATGTTTCTAAAGCTCATGATATGATTTAATTTCCGATAAATTATTATTTCATAATTATAAAATATAAATTAAGTTTTTAATATTTAATTAAATATTAAAAGAAAATTAAAATAAACTGATAATTAAAGTTTTGGTTTATAAAAAATTATCTAATTACAATTTTATTATTTTTATTTTTAGTATTAAATTTAGGTTTGGGTTCGGGTTACTCTCAGGTTTGAGTTTTTTGGGTTTTGACCATTTCGGGTTTGGGTTTTTAAGTTTTTAGTCAAATTGAGTTCAGTTTAGGTTTTTTTTGAATGGGCATTTTAGGTTTAGGTTCAAGTTCATTTTACCACCTCCAGGTATGCCTAGGTGACTTTCTCATCGGTGCTTTGGCTTTAACTTTGTTTGTTGGTACATCCTTTGTGGTCAGATATTTTACTAACGGGCTCATCCATGAGTCCTCTTTTTTCCCATGTGGTTGACCTTTTTATCTTCACTTACACTTTTCTCTATAATTTCTTCCACTGAAATACCTAAAAATTATCTGATGTAGCTTTTGTGACAAATTTGGATAAAGAGTTAACTAAGATATTTTCTGACCTCAAGATTCTCCTTATAACCATTAGAAATTTTGGGGAACTTTAACATTTCTCAAGTATTTGATCATGGGTTTACCTTTGGCCTAGAATTCACTATTAACTTGGCTCAGCACTAATTGAGAGTCATTGTACACAATTAACTTTTCCACTTCCAACTCAATAGTTATTTTGAGTCTGGTGATAAGAGCTTTGTACTATGATTTATTATTTGATGCCTTAAACTTGAATCTTAACGCGTATTAGTGTTTCATATTTTTAGGGCTGATGAGGATGAATCCTACTTCATATTTCATCTCATTGGCTAAACTATCAATGAAAAGTTTCCATGCTTCTTCTTTTAAAATTCTTAGGATTAAGGTCAAAATGAGTGCATTTCATGAAAAAATTTGCCATTATCTGTGATTCTAGAGCTAAACTAGGCTTGATATGTAAATCAAACTCAATAAGCTTAACCATCCATTTTACCGATCTTCTTGCTATAAAATTTAAATTAAGAATATATCTCTAGCCATTATTGATTAAGAATGCGACTTTGCTCTAAATATATGCAAATGAACACCCTAATAAGCCTTATAGTCTATTTTGTTTTCTTGATAACTACCTTATGATGCTGCACATGCAATTTATATAGACTAGACTATGGATATACTAGAAGACTAATTAGAGTTATATCCTACCATAAAAGATTCTATATTCTAATTAGTTATTGAAGTAGAGTTTAACTCTTACCACTAGAATAGTTAACCTTAATAGGATTTGCTAGATAATATCATCTTAATATTAATTAAATATTAATCTTGGTCCACTTAATTATCATGTGGGTCACATAAAGTACAACATTCTCTAACTTAGCCCATATGATGAACCAAGAACTTAAATAGGTGATATTCAAATCCAAATGTGAAAATGACCATAAGTTACCCTAGCCAAAGTCCCACTCAATTAAAGATTCACAGAGAATGAACCATGGCGGTAGCATTCTAATCTGAATATTCCCTTCTATGTATTACAATGCAAGATCTTCTCTAAAAGAGCACTTTACGAGATAATACTTTATAAATGAATTTTTTTTTTGTAATTATTCAAGGTCCACTTGACATGTTACCTTTATGCATATAAACTAAAACATGTCTATAAACTCTAAGAATGTGAAATTAACACAGTAAAGAAGCCAAAATATATCTTGATTGGATTTAACTATCCCATTATAATCTACATGAATTTTAAACTATTTTGTCGATAATGCTTTACTCATGGAATACGCTATTATTAAATATATACCGATGTGTTAGATATCCACTTCTTGCTTCTGTCTAGAGTCTCTAACAGTAAGCTACTTTATATCTATTTGCTTATTGTAGCTGCTACTTTTATCATTCTTAGAAAAGCATATTACATAAGAGTTGTCAAAATGGATCTTTAATGACCTTGTTGACAACTTTTAAACTAGAGATAAAATATCTTAACCTTATTACCTGTGATATTACTATATAACATAATTTCTTTGGCTGCTTTCATAGTCCAAAGCCAGGATTACTTTAATATCTGCTAAGCACTTCTACTATAAACTTTATGTCAAGTTTCAAGTAAACCTAATCATATATAAGGCTCCAATATTATATGCATATGTAATGCCTTTTATATGCTATTTTTCTAAATTATTGTGAGATATTGGCTCAAATTGAATGATCCTTTTTACAATTTACACCCTTGTAGGTGAATAGCTTTGTATCCTAATTCTTCTTGAAACTATATTGACACATGCTTCTAAGATAGACTTAATATCTTTTCAGGCCTATCTCTTTGAATCTTTATGCCTATGATATATGAAGTTTCATTTAAATTCTTAATATCAAAGTTTTGAGAAAGAAATACTTTGTCCCATGCAGCAAAGCTGAATCACTTCATGCAAGGAAAAAATCACTAATATATTAGACTAAAATTATGACTTTACTCCTATTGAATTTAAGTTATAAACAATGATTGACATTTAGGTAATGTTAAACTTTACATACCATTAGTGGGATGCTTGTTTTAGTCTATATATTAATGTTTCAAAGAAACCTTTAGGTAGAATCATGTATACCTTTTTTCAAGATTCCTATTCAAACAAGTTGTTTTCAATACCATTTAATGTAACTTTCAATAAAAAAAGCTACAAAAGCTACGATAATTCTTAATGAAATTTTTATAAATAACTAGAGAAAAAGTTTCATAGTAATCAATATCTCCTTTGAGTGAAACCATTGTCCATAAGTCTAACCTCATATCATTTAACATTACTATATGGTAATTTAATGAGTTACTAGATTGGATCATTAGCCATTGATTCATTTCTTTTATCATAGCTTCATGCCAAAGCGTGAAAATTTCACTATTCAAGGCTACTAAAAGCAAAATCATCTTTATGTTTAATATTAAAATTAGACTTGTACAGGTATACAACCAATTCATAGAAATGGCTGGTTTCTTATATATTGGATCTTTTAATAGTATAATTATTTGTACATTTTGTACACCTATAGTCAGTGAGATTAATGATCTATTTTAAAGGTTGTATTTGATTTTACTGCTCTCTAGTTAATTCTATATATTTATTTTGAGAAATAATCAAATCATTTACAAAGGATCAATCTAAATAATTTATTCCTTAATATTAACATTAGAGGAAAGTCACTCCTACTGGACTCATAATCTATAAGAAACTTAGCATTTCCAGCTTCAACAATCCTACTTGAATATGAGAGACGTCTAAAATCTTTACCTCTTTAAGTTAATTGCAGAGTCGATAACTGTTAACTATTCTTAGATTCAGTTTCTTTATGTTTGGGTTATAGACGTTCACTTTAATTGAACAATTGAAGTTCGTAAATGTCTTATGTCGGATTCCAACTATTCCTTAATTCTAAGAAACTTTTAGAAAATAATTTATTTGGAACTTTAATAAAAACATCAACAATAGTTTTAATGCATAAATCCATAAACTTAAAAGAAGGTCTATGATCTCTAAATATTATAGTGCTTTTTTCTAGCTCTTTTGGTAGACTTGTTACTTTACTTTTTCCTTAATGCAACTAATTTAAATGTCAAACTCAAGAGTTTTAAGAACTCCATCATTGTCAATTCTCCTAAATTTTTATATGGAAATGTGACACAATCTTTACACCACAACCCTGAATGAGTTTTATCTACAACACTTCTTTACTACCAAAAATCATATAAATAATTAACAAACTTATTCTCATAATTAGAATCCAAGTTAATGATGCAAAATCCAATAAAAATTTTCTTTGAAATTTCAACATTAGAATTTAAAAAAATTAAATTCAAAACTCTTTTTACCTAAGAAAATTTTCAAAACAAAAGATAAAACCCATTTTAAGGTTTAAAACAAATATTAATTTCAAAAATGATCCTTATAATCCCTAGCAATTTTTGTAATAGATGTTCCTCCCACTTTTCCTTTAATTTTTTTGACTTTATAAAACCTTAAAATGGTTACAAAAATATAATTAGTTGAATAAAAGTCCAACCACTATGTATTGTAAGGAACATCACCAAAGGAGATTCATGCAAGAATGAGTTTACCTTTATTTTTCAGTTCTCTTTTCACATCATGCAGTCTTTACTTATATGTTTGAGTTAAACAAAAAATGAAGGACATGATGCCATTTTTTTATTGGCATTTTTTTCTTCACTTTTGTTTAATACTTATCACTTTTTACCTTGAGTCACTAGGCTAATTGAATCTAGTTTCTCATTCTTTAATCTTTTGAACATATATAATTGAGAGTTCATTGATATGCCATTTTCTTTATATGTGTTTCTCATGGTCATACTTAATTAGGAAAAAAGTTAGATATGAGAGTGATAAAAAATTTAATCAAAAACTCAATTTCAAAGATTTAAGTCGAGCAACAATGTCTCTCAAATCTCATAATATGCTCTTGTACAACTTTTAGAATTATTGCACTTTATTCCTGAAAGCTTCCTTATTAAGGTGATAGCCAAAATCTTATCAGATTTAACAATCTAGTCTTTAGTGGCTTTGCAATAATAATCTTTGATCTTATAGCAATTAAGATGAAGTCCAAATTGATTTGCTAATATAGGATTTGATGTACATCATCTTTAAACGGTTAGACTACTCTCACTGTACATCAAAATCTATTTTTCTTTTATGTACTTTATTCGTTAAGGAAAGTTATCCACCCGAAATGTTAAGTCAAGGTTTTTATGCAAAAAGATAACTTAATTTACTCCTTTATTAGAGCAATTTTTCTTCACAGAATAACATTTCATTCTAGTAGCCTTATTAATCTTAATAGTAAAAATTATTGCAAAATGCGAGAAACTATACTTTAATTGAATAAAATACTTTATAGTCAAATGTAAATCCAAACCTTCTTGTAGGTAGAGGTGCATCGTACATATAAATTTACATAACTTCAATGATAAAACAATAACTTTAAAATACCAAAATTAAATAATCTATGCCTGTAGGCCTAGGAAAATTTAACTTTAATTTTATATTGCTTTATCCTTTAACCATTTTACAAAATTAATTATTTTCCTATGGGGCCAGATAACTATTTTCATGGTCTGACACTTTATGGATGTCTTTTTCCTTTATGTAGTTTTAAATAACTACTATTTTATCTAAATCAATTAACTAAAGATGTTGTAGCTACTCTTAAGTTCATGATTTAGAACCTAATAATAACGCTCCACATGTATGCATAAAACTTATTGCATATGACCAATAATACCTTATCGATGCCATTTTCTTATGTAGTTATTTAAAGGAAACCTTATTTTAAATAACTACAAATTGTCATATAAATTAACTCACTTAAGATGTTATGGCTACTGTTAAGCTAGCGATTTAGAACTGTTAAGCAAACTTCTTTATTGCATATTAATAATTACAGTGGAATATAATATTAAATCATGTTAACTTATTGCAATTATAGCATAAATAATT